>CAOJWK010000150.1:0-48395 GCA_948455865.1 Conomelus anceps
GGGAAAGATACTGTTTTATTATTTTTATCCACTCTATTTGATCAAAATATGTTGTATTAGGTGAAAAATTAATTATATTTGTATTCAAAATTGAAATAATTTAATGAAGCAGTCTGCTTGTAGGCCTAGGCCCATTCACTAGCTGCATTGATATTATGCTTTTTCCAATATCTGAAGCAATGAATAATGGGAAGAGAGTGTTTATTATTTTCATCTACTCTATTTGATCAAAATATGTTGTATTAGGTGAAAAATTAATTATATTTGTATTCAAAATTGAAATAATTTAATGAACAGTCTGCTTGTAGGCCTAGGCCCATTCACTAGCTGCATTGATATTATGCTTTTTCCAATATCTGAAGCAATGAATATGGGAAGATACTGTTTATTATTTTATCCACTCTATTTGATCAAAAATATGTTGTATTAGGTGAGAAATTAATATATTTGTATTCAAAATTGAAATAATTTAATGAACAGTCTGCTTGTAGCCTAGCCCATTCACTAGCTGCATTGATATTATGCTTTTTCCAATATCTGAAGCAATGAATAATGGGAAGAGAGTGTTTATTATTTTTATCTACTCTAGTTTGATCAAATATGTTGTATTAGGTGAAAAATTAATTATATTTGTATTCAAAATTGAAATAATTTAATGAACAGTCTGCTTGTAGGGGCCTAGGCCCATTCACTAGCTGCATGATATTATGCTTTTTCCAATATCTGAAGCAATGAATAATGGGAAGATACTGTTTATTATTTTTATCCACTCTATTTGATCAAAATATGTTGTATTAGGTGAAAAATTAATTATATTTGTATTCAAAATTGAATAATTTGAATGAACAGTCTGCTTGTAGGCCTAGGCCCATCCACTAGCTGCATTGATATTATGCTTTTTCCAATATCTGAAGCAATGAATAATGGGAAGATACTGTTTATTATTTTTATCCACTCTATTTGATCAAAATATGTTGTATTAGGTGAAAAATTAATTATATTTGTATTCAAAATTGAAATAATTTAATGACAGTCTGCTTGTAGGCCTAGGCCCATTCACTAGCTGCATTGATTATTATGCTTTTTCAATAGCTGAAGCAATGAATAATGGGAAGATACTGTTTATTATTTTATCCACTCTATTTGATCAAAATATGTTGTATTAGGTGAAAATTAATTATATTTGTATTCAAAATTGAAATAATTTGATGAACAGTTTGCTTGTAGGCCTAGGCCCATTCACTAGCTGCATTGATATTATGCTTTTTCCAATATCTGAAGCAATGAATAATGGGAGAGAGTGTTTATTATTTTTATCTACTCTATTTGATCAAAATATGTTGTATTAGGTGAAAAATTAATTATATTTGTATTCAAAAATTGAAATAATTTAATGAACAGTCTGCTTGTAGGCCTAGGCCCATTCACTAGCTGCATTGATATTATGCTTTTTCCAATATCTGAAGCAATGAATAATGGGAAGATACTGTTTATTATTTTTATCCTACTCTATTTGATCAAAATATGTTGTATTAGGTGAAAAATTAATTATATTTGTATTCAAAATTGAAATAATTGAATGAACAGTCTGCTTGTAGGCCTAGGCCCATCCACTAGCTGCATTAATATTATGCTTTTCCAATATCTGAAGCAATGAATAATGGGAAGATACTGTTTATTATTTTTATCCACTCTATTTGATCATAATATTGTTGTATTAGGTGATAAATTAATTATATTTGTATTCAAAATTGAAATAATTTAATGAACAGTCTGCTTGTAGGCCTAGGCCCATTCACTAGCTGCATTGATATTATGCTTTTTCCAATATCTGAAGCAATGAATAATGGGAAGAGAGTGTTTATTATTTTTATCCACTCTATTTGATCAAAATATGTTGTATTAGGTGATAAATTAATTATATTTGTATTCAAAATTGAAATAATGAATGAACAGTCTGCTTGTAGGCCTAGGCCCATCCACTAGCTGCATTGATATCATGCTTTTTCCAATATCTGAAGCAATGAATAATGGGAAGATACTGTTTATTATTTTTATCCACTCTATTTGATCAAAATATGTTGTATTAGGTGAAAAATTAATTATATTTGTATTCAAAATTGAAATAATTTAATGAACAGTCTGCTTGTAGGCCTAGGCCCATTCACTAGCTGCATTGATATTATGCTTTTTCCAATATCTGAAGCAATGAATAATGGGAAGAGAGTGTTTATTATTTTTATCCACTCTATTTGATCATAATATGTTGTATTAGGTGAAAAATTAATTATATTTGTATTCAAAATTGAAATAATTTGATGAACAGTCTGCTTGTAGGCCTAGGCCCATTCACTAGCTGCATTGATATTATGCTTTTTCCAATATCTGAAGCATGAATAATGGGAAGAGTGTGTTTATTATTTTTATCCACTCTATTTGATCATAATATGTTGTATTAGGTGATAAATTAATTATATTTGTATTCAAAATTGAAATAATTGAATGAACAGTCTGCTTGTAGGCCTAGGCCCATCCACTAGCTGCATTGATATTATGCTTTCTCCAATATCTGAAGCAATGAATAATGGGAAGATACTGTTTATTATTTTTATCCACTCTATTTGATCAAAATATGTTGTATTAGGTGAAAAATTAATTATATTTGTATTCAAAATTGAAATAATTTAATGAACAGTCTGCTTGTAGGCCTAGGCCCATTCACTAGCTGCATTGATATTATGCTTTTTCCAATATCTGAAGCAATGAATAATGGGAAGAGAGTGTTTATTATTTTTATCTACTCTATTTGATCAAAATATGTTGTATTAGGTGAAAAAATTAATTATATTTGTATTCAAATTGAAATAATTTAATGAACAGTGCTGCTTGTAGGCCTAGGCCCATTCACTAGCTGCATTGATATTATGCCTTTTTCAATATCTGAAGCAATGAATAATGGGAAGATACTGTTTATTATTTTTACCACTCTATTTGATCAAAATATGTTGTATTAGGTGAAAAATTAATTATATTTGTATTCAAAATTGAAATAATTGAATGAACAGTCTGCTTGTAGGCCTAGGCCCATCCACTAGCTGCATTGAATATTATGCTTTTTTCCAATATCTGAAGCAATGAATAATGGGAAGATACTGTTTATTATTTTATCCACTCTATTTGATCAAAATATGGTTGTATTAGGTGAAAAATTAATTATATTTGTATTCAAAATTGAAATAATTTAATGAACAGTCTGCTTGTAGGCCTAGGCCCATTCACTAGCTGCATTGATATTATGCTTTTTCCCAATATCTGAAGCAATGAATAATGGGAAGAGAGTGTTTATTATTTTTATCTACTCTATTTGATCAAAATATGTTTGTATTAGGTGATAAATTAATTATATTTGTATTCAAAATGAAATAATTGAATGAACAGTCTGCTTGTAGGCCTGGCCCATCACTAGCTGCATTGATATATGCTTTTTCCAATATCTGAAGCAATGAATAATGGGGAAGATACTGTTTATTATTTTTATCCACTCTATTTGATCAAAATATGTTGAATAAGGTGAAAAATTAATTATATTTGTATTCAAAATTGAAATAATTTAATGAACAGTTTGCTTGTAAGGCCTAGGCCCATTCACTAGCTGCATTGATATTATGCTTTTTCCAATATCTGAAGCAATGAATAATGGGAAGAGAGTGTTTATTATTTTTATCTACTCTATTTGATCAAAATATGTTGTATTAGGTGAAAAATTAATTATATTTGTATTCAAAATTGAAATAATTTAATGAACAGTCTGCTTGTAGGCCTAGGCCCATTCACTAGCTGCATTGATATTATGCTTTTTCCAATATCTGAAGCAATGAATAATGGGAAGATACTGTTTATTATTTTTATCCACTCTATTTGATCAAAATATGTTGTATTAGGTGAAAAATTAATTATATTTGTATTCAAAATTGAAATAATTGAATGAACAGTCTGCTTGTAGGCCTAGGCTCATCCACTAGCTGCATTGATATTATGCTTTTTCCAATATCTGAAGCAATGGAATAATGGGAAGATACTGTTTATTATTTTTATCCACTCTATTTGATCATAATATGTTGTATTAGGTGATAAATTAATTATATTTGTATTCAAAATTGAAATAATTGAATGAACAGTCTGCTTGTAGGCCTAGGCCCATTCACTAGCTGCATTGATATTATGCTTTTTCCAATATCTGAAGCAATGAATAATGGGAAGATACTGTTTATTATTTTTATCCACTCTATTTGATCAAAATATGTTGTATTAGGTGAAAAATTAATATATTTGTATTCAAAATTGAAATAATTGGATGAACAGTCTGCTTGTAGGCCTAGGCCCATCCACTAGCTGCATTGATATTATGCTTTTTCCAATATCTGAAGCAATGAATAATGGAAGAGTGTGTTTATTATTTTTATCCACTCTATTTGATCAAAATATGTTGTATTAGGTGATAAATTAATTATATTTGTATTCAAAATTGAAATAATTGAATGAACAGTCTGCTTGTAGGCCTAGGCCCATCCACTAGCTGCATTGATATTATGCTTTTTCCAATATCTGAAGCAATGAATAATGGGAAGAGTGTGTTTATTATTTTTATCCACTCTATTTGATCAAAATATGTTGTATTAGGTGAAAATTAATTATATTTGTATTCAAAATTGAAATAATTTAATGAACAGTCTGCTTGTAGGGCCTAGGCCCATTCACTAGCTGCATTGATATTATGCTTTTTCCAATATCTGAAGCAATGAATAATGGGAAGATACTGTTTATTATTTTTATCCACTCTATTTGATCAAAATATGTTGTATTAGGTGAAAAATTAATTATATTTGTATTCAAAATTGAAATAATTGAATGAACAGTCTGCTTGTAGGCCTAGGCCCATCCACTAGCTGCATTGATGTTATGCTTTTTTCCAATATCTGAAGCAATGAATAATGGGAGAGTGTGTTTATTATTTTTATCCACTCTATTTGATCATAATATGTTGTATTAGGTGATAAATTAATTATATTTGTATTCAAAATTGAAATAATTGAATGAACAGTCTGCTTGTAGGCCTAGGCCCATTCACTAGCTGCATTGATATTATGCTTTTTCCAATATCTGAAGCAATGAATAATGGGAAGAGTGTGTTTATTATTTTTATCCACTCTATTTGATCATAATATGTTGTATTAGGTGATAAATTAATTATATTTGTATTCAAATTGAAATAATTGAATGAACAGTCTGCTTGTAGGCCTAGGCCCATTCACTAGCTGCATTGATATTATGCTTTTTCCAATATCTGAAGCAATGAATAATGGGAAGATACTGTTTATTATTTTTATCCACTCTATTTTATCAAAATATGTTGTATTAGGTGAAAAATTAATTATATTTGTATTCAAAATTGAAATAATTGGATGAACAGTCTGCTTGTAGGCCTAGGCCCATCCACTAGCTGCATTGATATTATGCTTTTCCAATATCTGAAGCAATGAATAATGGGAAGAGTGTGTTTATTATTTTTATCCACTCTATTTGATCAAAATATGTTGTATTAGGTGATAAAATTAATTATATTTGTATTCAAAATTGAAATAATTGAATGAACAGTCTGCTTGTAGGCCTAGGCCCATCCACTAGCTGCATTGATATTATGCTTTTTCCAATATCTGAAGCAATGAATAATGGGAAGAGTGTGTTTATTATTTTTTATCCACTCTATTTGATCAAAATATGTTGTATTAGGTGAAAAATTAATTATATTTGTATTCAAAATTGAAATAATTTAATGAACAGTCTGCTTGTAGGCCTAGGCCCATTCACTAAGCTGCATTGATATTATGCTTTTTCAATATCTGAAGCAATGAATAATGGGAAGATACTGTTTATTATTTTTATCCACTCTATTTGATCAAAATATGTTGTATTAGGTGAAAAATTAATTATATTTGTATTCAAAATTGAAATAATTGAATGAACAGTCTGCTTGTAGGCCTAGGCCCATCCACTAGCTGCATTGATGTTATGCTTTTTTCCAATATCTGAAGCAATGAATAATGGGAAGAGTGTGTTTATTATTTTTATCCACTCTATTTGATCATAATATGTTGTATTAGGTGATAAATTAATTATATTTGTATTCAAATTGAAATAATTGAATGAACAGTCTGCTTGTAGGCCTAGGCCCATCCACTAGCTGCATTGATATTATGCTTTTTCCAATATCTGAAGCAATGAATAATGGGAAGAGTGTGTTTATTATTTTTATCCACTCTATTTGATCATAATATGTTGTATTAGGTGATAAATTAATTATATTTGTATTCAAAATTGAAATAATTTAATGAACAGTCTGCTTGTAGGCCTAGGCCCATTCACTAGCTGCATTGATATTATGCTTTTTCCAATATCTGAAGCAATGAATAATGGGAAGATACTGTTTATTATTTTATCCACTCTATTTGATCAAAATATGTTGTATTAGGTGAAAAATTAATTATATTTGTATTCAAAATTGAAATAATTGAATGAACAGTCTGCTTGTAGGCCTAGGCCCATCCACTAGCTGCATTGATATTATGCTTTTTCCAATATCTGAAGCAATGAATAATGGGAAGATACTGTTTATTATTTTATCCACTCTATTTGATCAAAATATGTTGTATTAGGTGAAAAATTTATTATATTTGTATTCAAAATTGAAATAATTTAATGAACAGTCTGCTTGTAGGCCTAGGCCCATTCACTAGCTGCATTGATATTATGCTTTTCCAATATCTGAAGCAATGAATAATGGAAGAGAGTGTTTATTATTTTATCTACTCTATTTGATCAAAATATGTTGTATTAGGTGAAAAATTAATTATATTTGTATTCAAAATTGAAATAATTGAATGAACAGTCTGCTTGTAGGCCTAGGCCATTCACTAGCTGCATTGATATTATGCTTTTTCCAATATCTGAAGCAATGAATAATGGGAAGATACTGTTTATTATTTTTATCCACTCTATTTGATCAAAATATGTTGTATTAGGTGAAAAATTAATTATATTTGTATTCAAAATTGAAATAATTCAATGAACAGTTTGCTTGTAGGCCTAGGCCCATCCACTAGCTGCATTGATATTATGCTTTTTCCAATATCTGAAGCAATGAATAATGGGAAGATACTGTTTATTATTTTTATCCACTCTATTTGATCAAAATATGTTGTATTAGGTGAAAAATTAATTATATTTGTATTCAAAATTGAAATAATTGAATGAACAGTCTGCTTGTAGGCCTAGGCCCATCCCACTAGCTGCATTGATATTATGCTTTTTCCAATATCTGAAGCAATGAATAATGGGAAGAGTGTGTTTATTATTTTTATCCACTCTATTTGATCATAATATGTTGTATTAGGTGATAAATTAATTATATTTGTATTCAAAATTGAAATAATTGAATGAACAGTCTGCTTGTAGGCCTAGGCCCATTCACTAGCTGCATTGATATTATGCTTTTTCCAATATCTGAAGCAATGAATAATGGGAAGATACTGTTTATTATTTTTATCCACTCTATTTGATCAAAATATGTTGTATTAGGTGAAAAAATTAATTATATTTCTATTCAAAATTGAAATAATTGAATGAACAGTCTGCTTGTAGGCCTAGGCCCATCCACTAGCTGCATTGATATTATGCTTTTTCCAATATCTGAAGCAATGAATAATGGGAAGAGTGTGTTTATTATTTTTATCCACTCTATTTGATCATAATATGTTGTATTAGGTGATAAATTAATTATATTTGTATTCAAATTGAAATAATTGAATGAACAGTCTGCTTGTAGGCCTAGGCCCATCCACTAGCTGCATTGATATTATGCTTTTTCCAATATCTGAAGCAATGAATAATGGGAAGAGTGTGTTTATTATTTTTATCCACTCTATTTGATCATAATATGTTGTATTAGGTGATAAATTGAATTATATTTGTATTCAAATTGAAATAATTGAATGAACAGTCTGCTTGTAGGCCTAGGCCCATCCACTAGCTGCATTGATATTATGCTTTTTCCAATATCTGAAGCAATGAATAATGGGAAGAGTGTGTTTATTATTTTTATCCACTCTATTTGATCATAATATGTTGTATTAGGTGATAAATTAATTATATTTGTATTCAAAATTGAAATAATTGAATGAACAGTCTGCTTGTAGGCCTAGGCCCATTCACTAGCTGCATTGATATTATGCTTTTTCCAATATCTGAAGCAATGAATAATGGGAAGAGTGTGTTTATTATTTTTATCCACTCTATTTGATCATAATATGTTGTATTAGGTGATAAATTAATTATATTTGTATTCAAAATTGAAATAATTGAATGAACAGTCTGCTTGTAGGCCTAGGCCCATCACTAGCTGCATTGATATTATGCTTTTTCCAATATCTGAAGCAATGAATAATGGGAAGAGTGTGTTTATTATTTTTATCCACTCTATTTGATCATAATATGTTGTATTAGGTGATAAATTAATTATATTTGTATTCAAAATTGAAATAATTGAATGAACAGTCTGCTTGTAGGCCTAGGCCCATCCACTAGCTGCATTGATATTATGCTTTTTCCAATATCTGAAGCAATGAATAATGGGAAGAGTGTGTTTATTATTTTTATCCACTCTATTTGATCATAATATGTTGTATTAGGTGATAAATTAATTATATTTGTATTCAAAATTGAAATAATTGAATGAACAGTCTGCTTGTAGGCCTAGGCCCATTCACTAGCTGCATTGATATTATGCTTTTTCCAATATCTGAAGCAATGAATAATGGGAAGAGTGTGTTTATTATTTTTATCCACTCTATTTGATCATAATATGTTGTATTAGGTGATAAATTAATTATATTTGTATTCAAAATTGAAATAATTTAATGAACAGTCTGCTTGTAGGCCTAGGCCCATTCACTAGCTGCATTGATATTATGCTTTTTCCAATATCTGAAGCAATGAATAATGGGAAGATACTGTTTATTATTTTTATCCACTCTATTTGATCATAATATGTTGTATTAGGTGATAAATTAATTATATTTGTATTCAAAATTGAAATAATTGAATGAACAGTCTGCTTGTAGGCCTAGGCCCATCCACTAGCTGCATTGATATTATGCTTTTTCCAATATCTGAAGCAATGAATAATGGGAAGAGTGTGTTTATTATTTTTATCCACTCTATTTGATCATAATATGTTGTATTAGGTGATAAATTAATTATATTTGTATTCAAAATTGAAATAATTGAATGAACAGTCTGCTTGTAGGCCTAGGCCCATTCACTAGCTGCATTGATATTATGCTTTTTCCAATATCTGGAGCAATGAATAATGGGAAGAGTGTGTTTATTATTTTTATCCACTCTATTTGATCATAATATGTTGTAATAGGTGATAAATTTATTATATTTGTATTCAAAATTGAAATAATTGAATGAACAGTCTGCTTGTAGGCCTAGGCCCATTCACTAGCTGCATTGATATTATGCTTTTTCCAATATCTGAAGCAATGAATAATGGGAAGAGTGTGTTTATTATTTTTATCCACTCTATTTGATCATAATATGTTGTATTAGGTGATAAATTAATTATATTTGTATTCAAAATTGAAATAATTGAATGAACAGTCTGCTTGTAGGCCTAGGCCCATTCACTAGCTGCATTGATATTATGCTTTTTCCAATATCTGAAGCAATGAATAATGGGAAGATACTGTTTATTATTTTTATCCACTCTATTTGATCATAATATGTTGTATTAGGTGATAAATTAATTATATTTGTATTCAAAATTGAAATAATTGAATGAACAGTCTGCTTGTAGGCCTAGGCCCATTCACTAGCTGCATTGATATTATGCTTTTTCCAATATCTGAAGCAATGAATAATGGGAAGAGTGTGTTTATTATTTTTATCCACTCTATTTGATCATAATATGTTGTATTAGGTGATAAATTAATTATATTTGTATTCAAAATTGAAATAATTTAATGAACAGTCTGCTTGTAGGCCTAGGCCCATTCACTAGCTGCACTGATATTATGCTTTTTCCAATATCTGAAGCAATGAATAGTGGTAAGAGTGTGTTTATCATTTCTATTCACTCTATTTGATCATAATATGTTGTATTAGGTGAAAAATTAATTCTATTTGTATTCAAAATTGAAATAATTGAATGAACAGTCTGCTTGTAGGCCTAGGCCCATCCACTAGCTGCATTGATAATTTGCTTTTTCCAATATCTGAAGCAATGAATAATGGGAAGAGTGTGTTTATTATTTTTATCCACTCTATTTGATCATAATATGTTGTATTAGGTGATAAATTGATTATATTTGTATTCAAAATTGAAATAATTGAATGAACAGTCTGCTTGTAGGCCTAGGCCCATCCACTAGCTGCATTGATATTATGCTTTTTCCAATATCTGAAGCAATGAATAATGGGAAGAGTGTGTTTATTATTTTTATCCACTCTATTTGATCATAATATGTTGTATTAGGTGATAAATTAATTATATTTGTATTCAAAATTGAAATAATTGAATGAACAGTCTGCTTGTAGGCCTAGGCCCATTCACTAGCTGCATTGATATTATGCTTTTTCCAATATCTGAAGCAATGAATAATGGGAAGAGTGTGTTTATTATTTTTATCCACTCTATTTGATCATAATATGTTGTATTAGGTGATAAATTAATTATATTTGTATTCAAAATTGAAATAATTTAATGAACAGTCTGCTTGTAGGCCTAGGCCCATTCACTAGCTGCACTGATATTATGCTTTTTCCAATATCTGAAGCAATGAATAATGGGAAGAGTGTGTTTATTATTTCTATTCACTCTATTTGATCATAATATGTTGTATTAGGTGAAAAATTAATTATATTTGTATTCAAAATTGAAATAATTGAATGAACAGTCTGCTTGTAGGCCTAGGCCCATCCACTAGCTGCATTGATATTATGCTTTTTCCAATATCTGAAGCAATGAATAATGGGAAGAGTGTGTTTATTATTTTTATCCACTCTATTTGATCATAATATGTTGTATTAGGTGATAAATTAATTATATTTGTATTCAAAATTGAAATAATTGAATGAACAGTCTGCTTGTAGGCCTAGGCCCATTCACTAGCTGCACTGATATTATGCTTTTTCCAATATCTGAAGCAATGAATAATGGGAAGAGTGTGTTTATTATTTCTATTCACTCTATTTGATCATAATATGTTGTATTAGGTGAAAAATTAATTATATTTGTATTCAAAATTGAAATAATTGAATGAACAGTCTGCTTGTAGGCCTAGGCCCATCCACTAGCTGCATTGATATTATGCTTTTTCCAATATCTGAAGCAATGAATAATGGGAAGAGTGTGTTTATTATTTTTATCCACTCTATTTGATCATAATATGTTGTATTAGGTGATAAATTTATTATATTTGTATTCAAAATTGAAATAATTGAATGAACAGTCTGCTTGTAGGCCTAGGCCCATTCACTAGCTGCACTGATATTATGCTTTTTCCAATATCTGAAGCAATGAATAATGGGAAGAGTGTGTTTATTATTTCTATTCACTCTATTTGATCATAATATGTTGTATTAGGTGAAAAATTAATTATATTTGTATTCAAAATTGAAATAATTGAATGAACAGTCTGCTTGTAGGCCTAGGCCCATTCACTAGCTGCATTGATATTATGCTTTTTCCAATATCTGAAGCAATGAATAATGGGAAGAGTGTGTTTATTATTTTTATCCACTCTATTTGATCAAAATATGTTGTATCAGGTGATAAATTAATTATATTTGTATTCAAAATTGAAATAATTGAATGAACAGTCTGCTTGTAGGCCTAGGCCCATTCACTAGCTGCATTGATATTATGCTTTTTCCAATATCTGAAGCAATGAATAATGGGAAGAGTGTGTTTATTATTTTTATCCACTCTATTTGATCAAAATATGTTGTATTAGGTGATAAATTAATTATATTTGTATTCAAAATTGAAATAATTTAATGAACAGTCTGCTTTTAGGCCTAGGCCCATTCACTAGCTGCATTGATATTATGCTTTTTCCAATATCTGAAGCAATGAATAATGGGAAGAGTGTGTTTATTATTTTTATCCACTCTATTTGATCATAATATGTTGTATTAGGTGATAAATTAATTATATTTGTATTCAAAATTGAAATAATTGAATGAACAGTCTGCTTGTAGGCCTAGGCCCATTCACTAGCTGCATTGATATTATGCTTTTTCCAATATCTGAAGCAATGAATAATGGGAAGAGTGTGTTTATTATTTTTATCCACTCTATTTGATCATAATATGTTGTATTAGGTGATAAATTAATTATATTTGTATTCAAAATTGAAATAATTTAATGAACAGTCTGCTTGTAGGCCTAGGCCCATTCACTAGCTGCATTGATATTATGCTTTTTCCAATATCTGAAGCAATGAATAATGGGAAGAGTGTGTTTATTATTTTTATACACTCTATTTGATCAAAGTATGTTGTATTAGGTGATAAATTAATTATATTTGTATTCAAAATTGAAATAATTGAATGAACAGTCTGCTTGTAGGCCTAGGCCCATTCACTAGCTGCATTGATATTATGCTTTTTCCAATATCTGAAGCAATGAATAATGGGAAGAGTGTGTTTATTATTTTTATCCACTCTATTTGATCATAATATGTTGTATTAGGTGATAAATTAATTATATTTGTATTCAAAATTGAAATAATTGAATGAACAGTCTGCTTGTAGGCCTAGGCCCATTCAGTAGCTGCATTGATATTATGCTTTTTACAATATCTGAAGCAATGAATAATGGGAAGAGTGTGTTTATTATTTTTATCCACTCTATTTGATCAAAATATGTTGTATTAGGTGATAAATTAATTATATTTGTATTCAAAATTGGAATAATTGAATGAACAGTCTGCTTGTAGGCCTAGGCCCATCCACTAGCTGCATTGATAATTTGCTTTTTCCAATATCTGAAGCAATGAATAATGGGAAGATACTGTTTATTATTTTTATCCACTCTATTTGATCATAATATGTTGTATTAGGTGATAAATTGATTATATTTGTATTCAAAATTGAAATAATTGAAAGAACAGTCTGCTTGTAGGCCTAGGCCCATCCACTAGCTGCATTGATATTATGCTTTTTCCAATATCTGAAGCAATGAATAATGGGAAGAGTGTGTTTATTATTTTTATCCACTCTATTTGATCATAATATGTTGTATTAGGTGATAAATTAATTATATTTGTATTCAAAATTGAAATAATTGAATGAACAGTCTGCTTGTAGGCCTAGGCCCATTCACTAGCTGCATTGATATTATGCTTTTTCCAATATCTGAAGCAATGAATAATGGGAAGAGTGTGTTTATTATTTTTATCCACTCTATTTGATCATAATATGTTGTATTAGGTGATAAATTAATTATATTTGTATTCAAAATTGAAATAATTGAATGAACAGTCTGCTTGTAGGCCTAGGCCCATTCACTAGCTGCATTGATATTATGCTTTTTCCAATATCTGAAGCAATGAATAATGGGAAGAGTGTGTTTATTATTTCTATTCACTCTATTTGATCATAATATGTTGTATTAGGTGAAAAATTAATTATATTTGTATTCAAAATTGAAATAATTGAATGAACAGTCTGCTTGTAGGCCTAGGCCCATCCACTAGCTGCATTGATATTATGCTTTTTCCAATATCTGAAGCAATGAATAATGGGAAGAGTGTGTTTATTATTTTTATCCACTCTATTTGATCATAATATGTTGTATTAGGTGATAAATTAATTATATTTGTATTCAAAATTGAAATAATTGAATGAACAGTCTGCTTGTAGGCCTAGGCCCATTCACTAGCTGCACTGATATTATGCTTTTTCCAATATCTGAAGCAATGAATAATGGGAAGAGTTTGTTTATTATTTCTATTCACTCTATTTGATCATAGTATGTTGTATTAGGTGAAAAATTAATTATATTTGTATTCAAAATTGAAATAATTGAATGAACAGTCTGCTTGTAGGCCTAGGCCCATCCACTAGCTGCATTGATATTATGCTTTTTCCAATATCTGAAGCAATGAATAATGGGAAGAGTGTGTTTATTATTTTTATCCACTCTATTTGATCATAATATGTTGTATTAGGTGATAAATTAATTATATTTGTATTCAAAATTGAAATAATTGAATGAACAGTCTGCTTGTAGGCCTAGGCCCATTCACTAGCTGCACTGATATTATGCTTTTTCCAATATCTGAAGCAATGAATAATGGGAAGAGTGTGTTTATTATTTCTATTCACTCTATTTGATCATAATATGTTGTATTAGGTGAAAAATTAATTATATTTGTATTCAAAATTGAAATAATTGAATGAACAGTCTGCTTGTAGGCCTAGGCCCATTCACTAGCTGCATTGATATTATGCTTTTTCCAATATCTGAAGCAATGAATAATGGGAAGAGTGTGTTTATTATTTTTATCCACTCTATTTGATCAAAATATGTTGTATTAGGTGATAAATTAATTATATTTGTATTCAAAATTGAAATAATTGAATGAACAGTCTGCTCGTAGGCCTAGGCCCATTCACTAGCTGCATTGATATTATGCTTTTTCCAATATCTGAAGCAATGAATAATGGGAAGAGTGTGTTTATTATTTTTATCCACTCTATTTGATCAAAATATGTTGTATTAGGTGATAAATTAATTATATTTGTATTCAAAATTGAAATAATTTAATGAACAGTCTGCTTTTAGGCCTAGGCCCATTCACTAGCTGCATTGATATTATGCTTTTTCCAATATCTGAAGCAATGAATAATGGGAAGAGTGTGTTTATTATTTTTATCCACTCTATTTGATCATAATATGTTGTATTAGGTGATAAATTAATTATATTTGTATTCAAAATTGAAATAATTGAATGAACAGTCTGCTTGTAGGCCTAGGCCCATTCACTAGCTGCATTGATATTATGCTTTTTCCAATATCTGAAGCAATGAATAATGGGAAGAGTGTGTTTATTATTTTTATCCACTCTATTTGATCATAATATGTTGTATTAGGTGATAAATTAATTATATTTGTATTCAAAATTGAAATAATTTAATGAACAGTCTGCTTGTAGGCCTAGGCCCATTCACTAGCTGCATTGATATTATGCTTTTTCCAATATCTGAAGCAATGAATAATGGGAAGAGTGTGTTTATTATTTTTATCCACTCTATTTGATCAAAATATGTTGTATTAGGTGATAAATTAATTATATTTGTATTCAAAATTGAAATAATTGAATGAACAGTCTGCTTGTAGGCCTAGGCCCATTCACTAGCTGCATTGATATTATGCTTTTTCCAATATCTGAAGTAATGAATAATGGGAAGAGTGTGTTTATTATTTTTATCCACTCTATTTGATCATAATATGTTGTATTAGGTGATAAATTAATTATATTTGTATTCAAAATTGAAATAATTGAATGAACAGTCTGCTTGTAGGCCTAGGCCCATTCACTAGCTGCATTGATATTATGCTTTTTCCAATATCTGAAGCAATGAATAATGGGAAGAGTGTGTTTATTATTATTATCCACTCTATTTGATCAAAATATGTTGTATTAGGTGATAAATTAATTATATTTGTATTCAAAATTGAAATAATTGAATGAACAGTCTGCTTGTAGGCCTAGGCCCATTCACTAGCTGCATTGATATTATGCTTTTTCCAATATCTGAAGCAATGAATAATGGGAAGAGTGTGTTTATTATTTTTATCCACTCTATTTGATCATAATATGTTGTATTAGGTGATAAATTAATTATATTTGTATTCAAAATTGAAATAATTGAATGAACAGTCTGCTTGTAGGCCTAGGCCCATTCACTAGCTGCATTGATATTATGCTTTTTCCAATATCTGAAGCAATGAATAATGGGAAGAGTGTGTTTATTATTTTTATCCACTCTATTTGATCATAATATGTTGTATTAGGTGATAAATTAATTATATTTGTATTCAAAATTGAAATAATTGAATGAACAGTCTGCTTGTAGGCCTAGGCCCATTCACTAGCTGCATTGATATTATGCTTTATCCAATATCTGAAGCAATGAATAATGGGAAGAGTGTTATTATTATTTTTATCCACTCTATTTGATCATAATATGTTGTATTAGGTGATAAATTAATTATATTTGTATTCAAAATTGAAATAATTGAATGAACAGTCTGCTTGTAGGCCTAGGCCCATTCACTAGCTGCATTGATATTATGCTTTTTCCAATATCTGAAGCAATGAATAATGGGAAGAGTGTGTTTATTATTTTTATCCACTCTATTTGATCATAATATGTTGTATTAGGTGATAAATTAATTATATTTGTATTCAAAATTGAAATAATTGAATGAACAGTCTGCTTGTAGGCCTAGGCCCATTCACTAGCTGCATTGATATTATGCTTTTTCCAATATCTGAAGCAATGAATAATGGGAAGATACTGTTTATTATTTTTATCCACTCTATTTGATCATAATATGTTGTATTAGGTGATAAATTAATTATATTTGTATTCAAAATTGAAATAATTGAATGAACAGTCTGCTTGTAGGCCTAGGCCCATTCACTAGCTGCATTGATATTATGCTTTTTCCAATATCTGAAGCAATGAATAATGGGAAGAGTGTGTTTATTATTTTTATCCACTCTATTTGATCATAATATGTTGTATTAGGTGATAAATTAATTATATTTGTATTCAAAATTGAAATAATTTAATGAACAGTCTGCTTGTAGGCCTAGGCCCATTCACTAGCTGCACTGATATTATGCTTTTTCAATATCTGAAGCAATGAATAGTGGTAAGAGTGTGTTTATTATTTCTATTCACTCTATTTGATCATAATATGTTGTATTAGGTGAAAAAATGATTCTATTTGTATTCAAAATTGAAATAATTGAATGAACAGTCTGCTTGTAGGCCTAGGCCCATCCACTAGCTGCATTGATAATTCGCTTTTTCCAATATCTGAAGCAATGAATAATGGGAAGAGTGTGTTTATTATTTTTATCCACTCTATTTGATCATAATATGTTGTATTAGGTGATAAATTAATTATATTTGTATTCAAAATTGAAATAATTGAATGAACAGTCTGCTTGTAGGCCTAGGCCCATCCACTAGCTGCATTGATATTATGCTTTTTCCAATATCTGAAGCAATGAATAATGGGAAGAGTGTGTTTATTATTTTTATCCACTCTATTTGATCATAATATGTTGTATTAGGTGAAAAATTAATTATATTTGTATTCAAAATTGAAATAATTGAATGAACAGTCTGCTTGTAGGCCTAGGCCCATTCACTAGCTGCATTGATATTATGCTTTTTCCAATATCTGGAGCAATGAATAATGGGAAGAGTGTGTTTATTATTCTTATCCACTCTATTTGATCATAATAATTATGTTGTATTAGGTGATAAATTAATTATATTTGTATTCAAAATTGAAATAATTTAATGAACAGTCTGCTTGTAGGCCTAGGCCCATTCACTAGCTGCACTGATATTATGCTTTTTCCAATATCTGAAGCAATGAATAATGGGAAGAGTGTGTTTATTATTTCTATTCACTCTATTTGATCATAATATGTTGTATTAGGTGAAAAATTAATTATATTTGTATTCAAAATTGAAATAATTGAATGAACAGTCTGCTTGTAGGCCTAGGCCCATCCACTAGCTGCATTGATATTATGCTTTCTCCAATATCTGAAGCAATGAATAATGGGAAGAGTGTGTTTATTATTTTTATCCACTCTATTTGATCATAATATGTTGTATTAGGTGATAAATTAATTATATTTGTATTCAAAATTGAAATAATTGAATGAACAGTCTGCTTGTAGGCCTAGGCCCATTCACTAGCTGCACTGATATTATGCTTTTTCCAATATCTGAAGCAATGAATAATGGGAAGAGTGTGTTTATTATTTCTATTCACTCTATTTGATCATAATATGTTGTATTAGGTGAAAAATTAATTATATTTGTATTCAAAATTGAAATAATTGAATGAACAGTCTGCTTGTAGGCCTAGGCCCATCCACTAGCTGCATTGATATTATGCTTTTTCCAATATCTGAAGCAATGAATAATGGGAAGAGTGTGTTTATTATTTTTATCCACTCTATTTGATCATAATATGTTGTATTAGGTGATAAATTAATTATATTTGTATTCAAAATTGAAATAATTGAATGAACAGTCTGCTTGTAGGCCTAGGCCCATTCACTAGCTGCACTGATATTATGCTTTTTCCAATATCTGAAGCAATGAATAATGGGAAGAGTGTGTTTATTATTTCTATTCACTCTATTTGATCATAATATGTTGTATTAGGTGAAAAATTAATTATATTTGTATTCAAAATTGAAATAATTGAATGAACAGTCTGCTTGTAGGCCTAGGCCCATTCACTTGCTGCATTGATATTATGCTTTTTCCAATATCTGAAGCAATGAATAATGGGAAGAGTGTGTTTATTATTTTTATCCACTCTATTTGATCAAAATATGTTGTATTAGGTGATAAATTAATTATATTTGTATTCAAAATTGAAATAATTGAATGAACAGTCTGCTTGTAGGCCTAGGCCCATTCACTAGCTGCATTGATATTATGCTTTTTCCAATATCTGAAGCAATGAATAATGGGAAGAGTGTGTTTATTATTTTTATCCACTCTATTTGATCAAAATATGTTGTATTAGGTGATAAATTAATTATATTTGTATTCAAAATTGTAATAATTTAATGAACAGTCTGCTTTTAGGCCTAGGCCCATTCACTAGCTGCATTGATATTATGCTTTTTCCAATATCTGAAGCAATGAATAATGGGAAGAGTGTGTTTATTATTTTTATCCACTCTATTTGATCATAATATGTTGTATTAGGTGATAAATTAATTATATTTGTATTCAAAATTGAAATAATTGAATGAACAGTCTGCTTGTAGGCCTAGCCCATTCACTAGCTGCATTGATATTATGCTTTTTCCAATATCTGAAGCAATGAATAATGGGAAGAGTGTGTTTATTATTTTTATCCACTCTATTTGATCATAATATGTTGTATTAGGTGATAAATTAATTATATTTGTATTCAAAATTGAAATTATTTAATGAACAGTCTGCTTGTAGGCCTAGGCCCATTCACTAGCTGCATTGATATTATGCTTTTTCCAATATCTGAAGCAATGAATAATGGGAAGAGTGTGTTTATTATTTTTATCCACTCTATTTGATCAAAATATGTTGTATTAGGTGATAAATTAATTATATTTGTATTCAAAATTGAAATAATTGAATGAACAGTCTGCTTGTAGGCCTAGGCCCATTCACTAGCTGCATTGATATTATGCTTTTTCCAATATCTGAAGCAATGAATAATGGGAAGAGTGTGTTTATTATTTTTATCCACTCTATTTGATCATAATATGTTGTATTAGGTGATAAATTAATTATATTTGTATTCAAAATTAAAATAATTGAATGAACAGTCTGATTGTAGGCCTAGGCCCATTCACTAGCTGCATTGATATTATGCTTTTTCCAATATCTGGAGCAATGAATAATGGGAAGAGTGTATTTATTATTCTTATCCACTCTATTTGATCATAATATGTTGTATTAGGTGATAAATTAATTATATTTGTATTCAAAATTGAAATAATTGAATGAACAGTCTGCTTGTAGGCCTAGGCCCATTCACTAGCTGCATTGATATTATGCTTTTTCCAATATCTGAAGCAATGAATAATGGGAAGAGTGTGTTTATTATTTTTATCCAATCTATTTGATCATAATATGTTGTATTAGGTGATAAATTAATTATATTTGTATTCAAAATTGAAATAATTGAATGAACAGTCTGCTTGTAGGCCTAGGCCCATTCACTAGCTGCATTGATATTATGCTTTTTCCAATATCTGAAGCAATGAATAATGGGAAGAGTGTGTTTATTATTTTTATCCACTCTATTTGATCAAAATATGTTGTATTAGGTGATAAATTAATTATATTTGTATTCAAAATTGAAATAATTGAATGAACAGTCTGCTTGTAGGCCTAGGCCCATTCACTAGCTGCATTGATATTATGCTTTTTCCAATATCTGAAGCAATGAATAATGGGAAGAGTGTGTTTATTATTATTATCCACTCTATTTGATCAAAATATGTTGTATTAGGTGATAAATTAATTATATTTGTATTCAAAATTGAAATAATTGAATGAACAGTCTGCTTGTAGGCCTAGGCCCATTCACTAGCTGCATTGATATTATGCTTTTTCCAATATCTGAAGCAATGAATAATGGGAAGAGTGTGTTTATTATTTTTATCCACTCTATTTGATCATAATATGTTGTATTAGGTGATAAATTAATTATATTTGTATTCAAAATTGAAATAATTGAATGAACAGTCTGCTTGTAGGCCTAGGCCCATTCACTAGCTGCATTGATATTATGCTTTTTCCAATATCTGAAGCAATGAATAATGGGAAGAGTGTGTTTATTATTTTTATCCACTCTATTTGATCATAATATGTTGTATTAGGTGATAAATTAATTATATTTGTATTCAAAATTGAAATAATTGAATGAACAGTCTGCTTGTAGGCCTAGGCCCATTCACTAGCTGCATTGATATTATGCTTTATCCAATATCTGAAGCAATGAATAATGGGAAGAGTGTTATTATTATTTTTATCCACTCTATTTGATCATAATATGTTGTATTAGGTGATAAATTAATTATATTTGTATTCAAAATTGAAATAATTGAATGAACAGTCTGCTTGTAGGCCTAGGCCCATTCACTAGCTGCATTGATATTATGCTTTTTCCAATATCTGAAGCAATGAATAATGGGAAGATACTGTTTATTATTTTTATCCACTCTATTTGATCATAATATGTTGTATTAGGTGATAAATTAATTATATTTGTATTCAAAATTGAAATAATTGAATGAACAGTCTGCTTGTAGGCCTAGGCCCATTCACTAGCTGCATTGATATTATGCTTTTTCCAATATCTGAAGCAATGAATAATGGGAAGAGTGTGTTTATTATTTTTATCCACTCTATTTGATCATAATATGTTGTATTAGGTGATAAATTAATTATATTTGTATTCAAAATTGAAATAATTTAATGAACAGTCTGCTTGTAGGCCTAGGCCCATTCACTAGCTGCACTGATATTATGCTTTTTCAATATCTGAAGCAATGAATAGTGGTAAGAGTGTGTTTATTATTTCTATTCACTCTATTTGATCATAATATGTTGTATTAGGTGAAAAATTGATTCTATTTGTATTCAAAATTGAAATAATTGAATGAACAGTCTGCTTGTAGGCCTGGGCCCATCCACTAGCTGCATTGATATTATGCTTTTTCCAATATCTGAAGCAATGAATAATGGGAAGAGTGTGTTTATTATTTTTATCCACTCTATTTGATCATAATATGTTGTATTAGGTGATAAATTAATTATATTTGTATTCAAAATTGAAATAATTGAATGAACAGTCTGATTGTAGGCCTAGGCCCATTCACTAGCTGCATTGATATTATGCTTTTTCCAATATCTGGAGCAATGAATAATGGGAAGAGTGTATTTATTATTCTTATCCACTCTATTTGATCATAATATGTTGTATTAGGTGATAAATTAATTATATTTGTATTCAAAATTGAAATAATTTAATGAACAGTCTGCTTGTAGGCCTAGGCCCATTCACTAGCTGCACTGATATTATGCTTTTTCCAATATCTGAAGCAATGAATAATGGGAAGAGTGTGTTTATTATTTCTATTCACTCTATTTGATCATAATATGTTGTATTAGGTGAAAAATTAATTATATTTGTATTCAAAATTGAAATAATTGAATGAACAGTCTGCTTGTAGGCCTAGGCCCATCCACTAGCTGCATTGATATTATGCTTTCTCCAATATCTGAAGCAATGAATAATGGGAAGAGTGTGTTTATTATTTTTATCCACTCTATTTGATCATAATATGTTGTATTAGGTGATAAATTAATTATATTTGTATTCAAAATTGAAATAATTGAATGAACAGTCTGCTTGTAGGCCTAGGCCCATTCACTAGCTGCACTGATATTATGCTTTTTCCAATATCTGAAGCAATGAATAATGGGAAGAGTGTGTTTATTATTTCTATTCACTCTATTTGATCATAATATGTTGTATTAGGTGAAAAATTAATTATATTTGTATTCAAAATTGAAATAATTGAATGAACAGTCTGCTTGTAGGCCTAGGCCCATCCACTAGCTGCATTGATATTATGCTTTTTCCAATATCTGAAGCAATGAATAATGGGAAGAGTGTGTTTATTATTTTTATCCAATCTATTTGATCATAATATGTTGTATTAGGTGATAAATTAATTATATTTGTATTCAAAATTGAAATAATTGAATGAACAGTCTGCTTGTAGGCCTAGGCCCATTCACTAGCTGCATTGATATTATGCTTTTTCCAATATCTGAAGCAATGAATAATGGGAAGAGTGTGTTTATTATTTTTATCCACTCTATTTGATCAAAATATGTTGTATTAGGTGATGAATTAATTATATTTGTATTCAAAATTGAAATAATTGAATGAACAGTCTGCTTGTAGGCCTAGGCCCATTCACTAGCTGCATTGATATCATGCTTTTTCCAATATCTGAAGCAATGAATAATGGGAAGAGTGTGTTTATTATTTTTATCCACTCTATTTGATCAAAATATGTTGTATTAGGTGATAAATTAATTATATTTGTATTCAAAATTGTAATAATTTAATGAACAGTCTGCTTTTAGGCCTAGGCCCATTCACTAGCTGCATTGATATTATGCTTTTTCCAATATCTGAAGCAATGAATAATGGGAAGAGTGTGTTTATTATTTTTATCCACTCTATTTGATCATAATATGTTGTATTAGGTGATAAATTAATTATATTTGTATTCAAAATTGAAATAATTGAATGAACAGTCTGCTTGTAGGCCTAGCCCATTCACTAGCTGCATTGATATTATGCTTTTTCCAATATCTGAAGCAATGAATAATGGGAAGAGTGTGTTTATTATTTTTATCTACTCTATTTGATCATAATATGTTGTATTAGGTGATAAATTAATTATATTTGTATTCAAAATTGAAATAATTTAATGAACAGTCTGCTTGTAGGCCTAGGCCCATTCACTAGCTGCATTGATATTATGCTTTTTCCAATATCTGAAGCAATGAATAATGGGAAGAGTGTGTTTATTATTTTTATCCACTCTATTTGATCAAAATATGTTGTATTAGGTGATAAATTAATTATATTTGTATTCAAAATTGAAATAATTGAATGAACAGTCTGCTTGTAGGCCTAGGCCCATTCACTAGCTGCATTGATATTATGCTTTTTCCAATATCTGAAGCAATGAATAATGGGAAGAGTGTGTTTATTATTTTTATCCACTCTATTTGATCATAATATGTTGTATTAGGTGATAAATTAATTATATTTGTATTCAAAATTGAAATAATTGAATGAACAGTCTGCTTGTAGGCCTAGGCCCATTCACAAGCTGCACTGATATTATGCTTTTTCCAATATCTGAAGCAATGAATAATGGGAAGAGTGTGTTTATTATTTCTATTCACTCTATTTGATCATAATATGTTGTATTAAGTGATAAATTAATTATATTTGTATTCAAAATTGGAATAATTGAATGAACAGTCTGCTTGTAGGCCTAGGCCCATTCACTAGCTGCACTGATATTATGCTTTTTCCAATATCTGAAGCAATGAATAATGGGAAGAGTGTGTTTATTATTTCTATTCACTCTATTTGATCATAATATGTTGTATTAGGTGATAAATTAATTATATTTGTATTCAAAATTGAAATAATTGAATGAACAGTCTGCTTGTAGGCCTAGGCCCATTCACTAGCTGCATTGATATCATGCTTTTTCCAATATCTGAAGCAATGAATAATGGGAAGAGTGTGTTTATTATTTTTATCCACTCTATTTGATCAAAATATGTTGTATTAGGTGATAAATTAATTATATTTGTATTCAAAATTGTAATAATTTAATGAACAGTCTGCTTTTAGGCCTAGGCCCATTCACTAGCTGCATTGATATTATGCTTTTTCCAATATCTGAAGCAATGAATAATGGGAAGAGTGTGTTTATTATTTTTATCCACTCTATTTGATCATAATATGTTGTATTAGGTGATAAATTAATTATATTTGTATTCAAAATTGAAATAATTGAATGAACAGTCTGCTTGTAGGCCTAGCCCATTCACTAGCTGCATTGATATTATGCTTTTTCCAATATCTGAAGCAATGAATAATGGGAAGAGTGTGTTTATTATTTTTATCCACTCTATTTGATCATAATATGTTGTATTAGGTGATAAATTAATTATATTTGTATTCAAAATTGAAATAATTTAATGAACAGTCTGCTTGTAGGCCTAGGCCCATTCACTAGCTGCATTGATATTATGCTTTTTCCAATATCTGAAGCAATGAATAATGGGAAGAGTGTGTTTATTATTTTTATCCACTCTATTTGATCAAAATATGTTGTATTAGGTGATAAATTAATTATATTTGTATTCAAAATTGAAATAATTGAATGAACAGTCTGCTTGTAGGCCTAGGCCCATTCACTAGCTGCATTGATATTATGCTTTTTCCAATATCTGAAGCAATGAATAATGGGAAGAGTGTGTTTATTATTTTTATCCACTCTATTTGATCAAAATATGTTGTATTAGGTGATAAATTAATTATATTTGTATTCAAAATTAAAATAATTGAATGAACAGTCTGCTTGTAGGCCTAGGCCCATTCACTAGCTGCATTGATATTATGCTTTTTCCAATATCTGAAGCAATGAATAATGGGAAGAGTGTGTTTATTATTTTTATCCACTCTATTTGATCATAATATGTTGTATTAGGTGATAAATTAATTATATTTGTATTCAAAATTGAAATAATTGAATGAACAGTCTGCTTGTAGGCCTAGGCCCATTCACTAGCTGCATTGATATTATGCTTTTTCCAATATCTGAAGCAATGAATAATGGGAAGAGTGTGTTTATTATTTTTATCCAATCTATTTGATCATAATATGTTGTATTAGGTGATAAATTAATTATATTTGTATTCAAAATTGAAATAATTGAATGAACAGTCTGCTTGTAGGCCTAGGCCCATTCACTAGCTGCATTGATATTATGCTTTTTCCAATATCTGAAGCAATGAATAATGGGAAGAGTGTGTTTATTATTTTTATCCAATCTATTTGATCATAATATGTTGTATTAGGTGATAAATTAATTATATTTGTATTCAAAATTGAAATAATTGAATGAACAGTCTGCTTGTAGGCCTAGGCCCATTCACTAGCTGCATTGATATTATGCTTTTTCCAATATCTGAAGCAATGAATAATGGGAAGAGTGTGTTTATTATTTTTATCCACTCTATTTGATCAAAATATGTTGTATTAGGTGATGAATTAATTATATTTGTATTCAAAATTGAAATAATTGAATGAACAGTCTGCTTGTAGGCCTAGGCCCATTCACTAGCTGCATTGATATTATGCTTTTTCCAATATCTGAAGCAATGAATAATGGGAAGAGTGTGTTTATTATTTTTATCCACTCTATTTGATCATAATATGTTGTATTAGGTGAAAAATTAATTATATTTGTATTCAAAATTGAAATAATTGAATGAACAGTCTGCTTGTAGGCCTAGGCCCATTCACTAGCTGCACTGATATTATGCTTTTTCCAATATCTGAAGCAATGAATAATGGGAAGAGTGTGTTTATTATTTCTATTCACTCTATTTGATCATAATATGTTGTATTAGGTGAAAAATTAATTATATTTGTATTCAAAATTGAAATAATTGAATGAAAAGTCTGCTTGTAGGCCTAGGCCCATCCACTAGCTGCATTGATATTATGCTTTTTCCAATATCTGAAGCAATGAATAATGGGAAGAGTGTGTTTATTATTTTTATCCACTCTATTTGATCATAATATGTTGTATTAGGTGATAAATTAATTATATTTGTATTCAAAATTGAAATAATTGAATGAACAGTCTGCTTGTAGGCCTAGGCCCATTCACAAGCTGCACTGATATTATGCTTTTTCCAATATCTGAAGCAATGAATAATGGGAAGAGTGTGTTTATTATTTCTATTCACTCTATTTGATCATAATATGTTGTATTAGGTGATAAATTAATTATATTTGTATTCAAAATTGAAAAAATTGAATGAACAGTCTGCTTGTAGGCCTAGGCCCATTCACTAGCTGCACTGATATTATGCTTTTTCCAATATCTGAAGCAATGAATAATGGGAAGAGTGTGTTTATTATTTCTATTCACTCTTTTTGATCATAATATGTTGTATTAGGTGATAAATTAATTATATTTGTATTCAAAATTGAAATAATTGAATGAACAGTCTGCTTGTAGGCCTAGGCCCATTCACTAGCTGCATTGATATTATGCTTTTTCCAATATCTGAAGCAATGAATAATGGGAAGAGTGTGTTTATTATTTTTATCCACTCTATTTGATCATAATATGTTGTATTAGGTGATAAATTAATTATATTTGTATTCAAAATTGAAATAATTGAATGAACAGTCTGCTTGTAGGCCTAGGCCCATCCACTAGCTGCATTGATATTATGCTTTTTCCAATATCTGAAGCAATGAATAATGGGAAGAGTGTGTTTATTATTTCTATTCACTCTATTTGATCATAATATGTTGTATTAGGTGAAAAATTAATTATATTTGTATTCAAAATTGAAATAATTTAATGAACAGTCTCCTTGTAGGCCTAGGCCCATCCACTAGCTGCATTGATATTATGCTTTTTCCAATATCTGAAGCAATGAATAATGGGAAGAGTGTGTTTATTATTTTTATCCACTCTATTTGATCATAATATGTTGTATTAGGTGAAAAATTAATTATATTTGTATTCAAAATTGAAATAATTGAATGAACAGTCTGCTTGTAGGCCTAGGCCCATCCACTAGCTGCATTGATATTATGCTTTTTCCAATATCTGAAGCAATGAATAATGGGAAGAGTGTGTTTATTATTTTTATCCACTCTATTTGATCATAATATGTTGTATTAGGTGATAAATTAATTATATTTGTATTCAAAATTGAAATAATTGAATGAACAGTCTGCTTGTAGGCCTAGGCCCATCCACTAGCTGCATTGATATTATGCTTTTTCCAATATCTGAAGCAATGAATAATGGGAAGAGTGTGTTTATTATTTTTATCCACTCTATTTGATCATAATATGTTGTATTAGGTGATAAATTAATTATATTTGTATTCAAAATTGAAATAATTGAATGAACAGTCTGCTTGTAGGCCTAGGCCCATCCACTAGCTGCATTGATATTATGCTTTTTCCAATATCTGAAGCAATGAATAATGGGAAGAGTGTGTTTATTATTTTTATCCACTCTATTTGATCATAATATGTTGTATTAGGTGATAAATTAATTATATTTGTATTCAAAATTGAAATAATTGAATGAACAGTCTGCTTGTAGGCCTAGGCCCATCCACTAGCTGCATTGATATTATGCTTTTTCCAATATCTGAAGCAATGAATAATGGGAAGAGTGTGTTTATTATTTTTATCCACTCTATTTGATCATAATATGTTGTATTAGGTGATAAATTAATTATATTTGTATTCAAAATTGAAATAATTGAATGAACAGTCTGCTTGTAGGCCTAGGCCCATCCACTAGCTGCATTGATATTATGCTTTTTCCAATATCTGAAGCAATGAATAATGGGAAGAGTGTGTTTATTATTTTTATCCACTCTATTTGATCATAATATGTTGTATTAGGTGATAAATTAATTATATTTGTATTCGAAATTGAAATAATTGAATGAACAGTCTGCTTGTAGGCCTAGGCCCATCCACTAGCTGCATTGATATTATGCTTTTTCCAATATCTGAAGCAATGAATAATGGGAAGAGTGTGTTTATTATTTTTATCCACTCTATTTGATCATAATATGTTGTATTAGGTGATAAATTAATTATATTTGTATTCAAAATTGAAATAATTGAATGAACAGTCTGCTTGTAGGCCTAGGCCCATCCACTAGCTGCATTGATATTATGCTTTTTCCAATATCTGAAGCAATGAATAATGGGAAGATACTGTTTATTATTTTTATCCACTCTATTTGATCATAATATGTTGTATTAGGTGATAAATTAATTATATTTGTATTCAAAATTGAAATAATTGAATGAACAGTCTGCTTGTAGGCCTAGGCCCATCCACTAGCTGCATTGATATTATGCTTTTTCCAATATCTGAAGCAATGAATAATGGGAAGAGTGTGTTTATTATTTTTATCCACTCTATTTGATCAAAATATGTTGTATTAGGTGATAAATTAATTATATTTGTATTCAAAATTGAAATAATTCAATGAACAGTCTGCTTGTAGGCCTAGGCCCATTCACTAGCTGCATTGATATTATGCTTTTTCCAATATCTGAAGCAATGAATAATGGGAAGAGTGTGTTTATTATTTTTATCCACTCTATTTGATCAAAATATGTTGTATTAGGTGATAAATTAATTATATTTGTATTCAAAATTGAAATAATTGAATGAACAGTCTGCTTGTAGGCCTAGGCTCATCCACTAGCTGCATTGATATTGTGCTTTTTCCAATATCTGAAGCAATGAATAATGGGAAGATACTGTTTATTATTTTTATCCACTCTATTTGATCATAATATGTTGTATTAGGTGATAAATTAATTATATTTGTATTCAAAATTGAAATAATTGAATGAACAGTCTGCTTGTAGGCCTAGGCCCATCCACTAGCTGCATTGATATTATGCTTTTTCCAATATCTGAAGCAATGAATAATGGGAAGAGTGTGTTTATTATTTTTATCCACTCTATTTGATCATAATATGTTGTATTAGGTGATAAATTAATTATATTTGTATTCAAAATTGAAATAATTGAATGAACAGTCTGCTTGTAGGCCTAGGCCCATCCACTAGCTGCATTGATATTATGCTTTTTCCAATATCTGAAGCAATGAATAATGGGAAGAGTGTGTTTATTATTTTTATCCACTCTATTTGATCATAATATGTTGTATTAGGTGATAAATTAATTATATTTGTATTCAAAATTGAAATAATTGAATGAACAGTCTGCTTGTAGGCCTAGGCCCATCCACTAGCTGCATTGATATTATGCTTTTTCCAATATCTGAAGCAATGAATAATGGGAAGAGTGTGTTTATTATTTTTATCCACTCTATTTGATCAAAATATGTTGTATTAGGTGATAAATTAATTATATTTGTATTCAAAATTGAAATAATTGAATGAACAGTCTGCTTGTAGGCCTAGGCCCATCCACTAGCTGCATTGATATTATGCTTTTTCCAATATCTGAAGCAATGAATAATGGGAAGATACTGTTTATTATTTTTATCCACTCTATTTGATCATAATATGTTGTATTAGGTGATAAATTAATTATATTTGTATTCAAAATTGAAATAATTGAATGAACAGTCTGCTTGTAGGCCTAGGCCCATCCACTAGCTGCATTGATATTATGCTTTTTCCAATATCTGAAGCAATGAATAATGGGAAGAGTGTGTTTATTATTTTTATCCACTCTATTTGATCATAATATGTTGTATTAGGTGATAAATTAATTATATTTGTATTCAAAATTGAAATAATTGAATGAACAGTCTGCTTGTAGGCCTAGGCCCATCCACTAGCTGCATTGATATTATGCTTTTTCCAATATCTGAAGCAATGAATAATGGGAAGAGTGTGTTTATTATTTTTATCCACTCTATTTGATCATAATATGTTGTATTAGGTGATAAATTAATAATATTTGTATTCAAAATTGAAATAATTGAATGAACAGTCTGCTTGTAGGCCTAGGCCCATTCACTAGCTGCATTGATATTATGCTTTTTCCAATATCTGAAGCAATGAATAATGGGAAGAGTGTGTTTATTATTTTTATCCACTCTATTTGATCAAAATATGTTGTATTAGGTGATAAATTAATTATATTTGTATTCAAAATTGAAATAATTGAATGAACAGTCTGCTTGTAGGCCTAGGCCCATCCACTAGCTGCATTGATATTATGCTTTTTCCAATATCTGAAGCAATGAATAATGGGAAGAGTGTGTTTATTATTTTTATCCACTCTATTTGATCATAATATGTTGTATTAGGTGATAAATTAATTATATTTGTATTCAAAATTGAAATAATTGAATGAACAGTCTGCTTGTAGGCCTAGGCCAATCCACTAGCTGCATTGATATTATGCTTTTTCCAATATCTGAAGCAATGAATAATGGGAAGAGTGTGTTTATTATTTTTTATCCACTCTATTTGATCATAATATGTTGTATTAGGTGATAAATTAATTATATTTGTATTCAAAATTGAAATAATTGAATGAACAGTCTGCTTGTAGGCCTAGGCCCATCCACTAGCTGCATTGATATTATGCTTTTTCCAATATCTGAAGCAATGAATAATGGGAAGAGTGTGTTTATTATTTTTATCCACTCTATTTGATCATAATATGTTGTATTAGGTGATAAATTAATTATATTTGTATTCAAAATTGAAATAATTGAATGAACAGTCTGCTTGTAGGCCTAAGCCCATTCACTAGCTGCATTGATATTATGCTTTTTCCAATATCTGAAGCAATGAATAATGGGAAGAGTGTGTTTATTATTTTTATCCACTCTATTTGATCATAATATGTTGTATTAGGTGATAAATTAATTATATTTGTATTCAAAATTGAAATAATTGAATGAACAGTCTGCTTGTAGGCCTAGGCCCATCCACTAGCTGCATTGATATTATGCTTTTTCCAATATCTGAAGCAATGAATAATGGGAAGAGTGTGTTTATTATTTTTATCCACTCTATTTGATCAAAATATGTTGTATTAGGTGATAAATTAATTATATTTGTATTCAAAATTGAAATAATTGAATGAACAGTCTGCTTGTAGGCCTAGGCCCATCCACTAGCTGCATTGATATTATGCTTTTTCCAATATCTGAAGCAATGAATAATGGGAAGAGTGTGTTTATTATTTTTATCCACTCTATTTGATCATAATATGTTGTATTAGGTGATAAATTAATTATATTTGTATTCAAAATTGAAATAATTGAATGAACAGTCTGCTTGTAGGCCTAGGCCCATTCACTAGCTGCATTGATATTATGCTTTTTCCAATATCTGAAGCAATGAATAATGGGAAGAGTGTGTTTATTATTTTTATCCACTCTATTTGATCATAATATGTTGTATTAGGTGATAAATTAATTATATTTGTATTCAAAATTGAAATAATTGAATGAACAGTCTGCTTGTAGGCCTAGGCCCATCCACTAGCTGCATTGATATTATGCTTTTTCCAATATCTGAAGCAATGAATAATGGGAAGAGTGTGTTTATTATTTTTATCCACTCTATTTGATCAAAATATGTTGTATTAGGTGATAAATTAATTATATTTGTATTCAAAATTGAAATAATTGAATGAACAGTCTGCTTGTAGGCCTAGGCCCATCCACTAGCTGCATTGATATTATGCTTTTTCCAATATCTGAAGCAATGAATAATGGGAAGAGTGTGTTTATTATTTTTATCCACTCTATTTGATCATAATATGTTGTATTAGGTGATAAATTAATTATATTTGTATTCAAAATTGAAATAATTGAATGAACAGTCTGCTTGTAGGCCTAGGCCCATCCACTAGCTGCATTGATATTATGCTTTTTCCAATATCTGAAGCAATGAATAATGGGAAGAGTGTGTTTATTATTTTTATCCACTCTATTTGATCATAATATGTTGTATTAGGTGATAAATTAATTATATTTGTATTCAAAATTGAAATAATTGAATGAACAGTCTGCTTGTAGGCCTAGGCCCATCCACTAGCTGCATTGATATTATGCTTTTTCCAATATCTGAAGCAATGAATAATGGGAAGAGTGTGTTTATTATTTTTATCCACTCTATTTGATCATAATATGTTGTATTAGGTGATAAATTAATTATATTTGTATTCAAAATTGAAATAATTGAATGAACAGTCTGCTTGTAGGCCTAGGCCCATTCACTAGCTGCATTGATATTATGCTTTTTCCAATATCTGAAGCAATGAATAATGGGTAGAGTGTGTTTATTATTTTTATCCACTCTATTTGATCATAATATGTTGTATTAGGTGATAAATTAATTATATTTGTATTCAAAATTGAAATAATTGAATGAACAGTCTGCTTGTAGGCCTAGGCCCATCCACTAGCTGCATTGATATTATGCTTTTTCCAATATCTGAAGCAATGAATAATGGGAAGAGTGTGTTTATTATTTTTATCCACTCTATTTGATCATAATATGTTGTATTAGGTGATAAATTAATTATATTTGTATTCAAAATTGAAATAATTGACTGATCAGTCTGCTTGTAGGCCTAGGCCCATTCACTAGCTGCATTGATATTATGCTTTTTCCAATATCTGAAGCAATGAATAATGGTAAGAGTGTGTTTATTATTTTTATCCACTCTATTTGATCATAATATGTTGTATTAGGTGATAAATTAATTATATTTGTATTCAAAATTGAAATAATTGAATGAACAGTCTGCTTGTAGGCCTAGGCCCATCCACTAGCTGCATTGATATTATGCTTTTTCCAATATCTGAAGCAATGAATAATGGGAAGAGTGTGTTTATTATTTTTATCCACTCTATTTGATCATAATATGTTGTATTAGGTGATAAATTAATTATATTTGTATTCAAAATTGAAATAATTGAATGAACAGTCTGCTTGTAGGCCTAGGCCCATCCACTAGCTGCATTGATATTATGCTTTTTCCAATATCTGAAGCAATGAATAATGGGAAGAGTGTGTTTATTATTTTTATCCACTCTATTTGATCATAATATGTTGTATTAGGTGATAAATTAATTATATTTGTATTCAAAATTGAAATAATTGAATAAACAGTCTGCTTGTAGGCCTAGGCCCATCCACTAGCTGCATTGATATTATGCTTTTTCCAATATCTGAAGCAATGAGGGAAGAGTGTGTTTATTATTTTTTTCCACTCTATTTGATCATAATATGTTGTATTAGTTGATAAATTAATTATATTTGTATTCAAATTGAAATAATTGAATGAACAGTCTGCTTGTAGGCCTAGGCCCATCCACTAGCTGCATTGATATTATGCTTTTTCCAATATCTGAAGCAATGAATAATGGGAAGAGTGTGTTTATTATTTTTATCCACTCTATTTGATCAAAATATGTTGTATTAGGTGATAAATTAATTATATTTGTATTCAAAATTGAAATAATTGAATGAACAGTCTGCTTGTAGGCCTAGGCCCATCCACTAGCTGCATTGATATTATGCTTTTTCCAATATCTGAAGCAATGAATAATGGGAAGATACTGTTTATTATTTTTATTCACTCTATTTGATCATAATATGTTGTATTAGGTGATAAATTAATTATATTTGTATTCAAAATTGAAATAATTGAATGAACAGTCTGCTTGTAGGCCTAGGCCCATTCACTAGCTGCATTGATATTATGCTTTTTCCAATATCTGAAGCAATGAAATAATGGGAAGAGTGTGTTTATTATTTTTATCCACTCTATTTGATCATAATATGTTGTATTAGGTGATAAATTAATTATATTTGTATTCAAAATTGAAATAATTGAATGAACAGTCTGCTTGTAGGCCTAGGCCCATCCACTAGCTGCATTGATATTATGCTTTTTCCAATATCTGAAGCAATGAATAATGGGAAGAGTGTGTTTATTATTTTTATCCACTCTATTTGATCAAAATATGTTGTATTAGGTGATAAATTAATTATATTTGTATTCAAAATTGAAATAATTGAATGAACAGTCTGCTTGTAGGCCTAGGCCCATCCACTAGCTGCATTGATATTATGCTTTTTCCAATATCTGAAGCAATGAATAATGGGAAGAGTGTGTTTATTATTTTTATCCACTCTATTTGATCATAATATGATGTATTAGGTGATAAATTAATCATATTTGTATTCAAAATTGAAATAATTGAATGAACAGTCTGCTTGTAGGCCTAGGCCCATTCACTAGCTGCATTGATATTATGCTTTTTCCAATATCTGAAGCAATGAATAATGGGAAGAGTGTGTTTATTATTTTTATCCACTCTATTTGATCAAAATATGTTGTATTAGGTGATAAATTAATTATATTTGTATTCAAAATTGAAATAATTGAATGAACAGTCTGCTTGTAGGCCTAGGCCCATCCACTAGCTGCATTGATATTATGCTTTTTCCAATATCTGAAGCAATGAATAATGGGAAGAGTGTGTTTATTATTTTTATCCACTCTATTTGATCATAATATGTTGTATTAGGTGATAAATTAATTATATTTGTATTCAAAATTGAAATAATTGAATGAACAGTCTGCTTGTAGGCCTAGGCCCATCCACTAGCTGCATTGATATTATGCTTTTTCCAATATCTGAAGCAATGAATAATGGGAAGAGTGTGTTTATTATTTTTATCCACTCTATTTGATCATAATATGTTGTATTAGGTGATAAATTAATTATATTTGTATTCAAAATTGAAATAATTGAATGAACAGTCTGCTTGTAGGCCTAGGCCCATCCACTAGCTGCATTGATATTATGCTTTTTCCAATATCTGAAGCAATGAATAATGGGAAGAGTGTGTTTATTATTTTTATCCACTCTATTTGATCATAATATGTTGTATTAGGTGATAAATTAATTATATTTGTATTCAAATTGAAATAATTGAATGAACAGTCTGCTTGTAGGCTAGGCCCATCCACTAGCTGCATTGATATTATGCTTTTTCCAATATCTGAAGCAATGAATAATGGGAAGAGTGTGTTTATTATTTTTATCCACTCTATTTGATCATAATATGTTGTATTAGGTGATAAATTAATTATATTTGTATTCAAAATTGAAATAATTGGATGAACAGTCTGCTTGTAGGCCTAGGCCCATTCACTAGCTGCAATGATATTATGCTTCTTCCAATATCTGAAGCAATGAATAATGGGAAGAGTGTGTTTATTATTTTTATCCACTCTATTTGATCATAATATGTTGTATTAGGTGATAAATTAATTATATTTGTATTCAAAATTGAAATAATTGAATGAACAGTCTGCTTGTAGGCCTAGGCCCATCCACTAGCTGCATTGATATTATGCTTTTTCCAATATCTGAAGCAATGAATAATGGGAAGAGTGTGTTTATTATTTTTATCCACTCTATTTGATCATAATATGTTGTATTAGGTGATAAATTAATTATATTTGTATTCAAAATTGAAATAATTGAATGAACAGTCTGCTTGTAGGCCTAGGCCCATCCACTAGCTGCATTGATATTATGCTTTTTCCAATATCTGAAGCAATGAATAATGGGAAGAGTGTGTTTATTATTTTTATCCACTCTATTTGATCATAATATGTTGTATTAGGTGATAAATTAATTATATTTGTATTCAAAATTGAAATAATTGAATGAACAGTCTGCTTGTAGGCCTAGGCCCATCCACTAGCTGCATTGATATTATGCTTTTCCCAATATCTGAAGCAATGAATAATGGGAAGAGTGTGTTTATTATTTTTATCCACTCTATTTGATCATAATATGTTGTATTAGGTGATAAATTAATTATATTTGTATTCAAAATTGAAATAATTGAATGAACAGTCTGCTTGTAGGCCTAGGCCCATTCACTAGCTGCATTGATATTATGCTTTTTCCAATATCTGAAGCAATGAATAATGGGAAGAGTGTGTTTATTATTTTTATCCACTCTATTTGATCATAATATGTTGTATTAGGTGATAAATTAATTATATTTGTATTCAAAATTGAAATAATTGAATGAACAGTCTGCTTGTAGGCCTAGGCCCATCCACTAGCTGCATTGATATTATGCTTTTTCCAATATCTGAAGCAATGAATAATGGGAAGAGTGTGTTTATTATTTTTATCCACTCTATTTGATCATAATATGTTGTATTAGGTGATAAATTAATTATATTTGTATTCAAAATTGAAATAATTGAATGAACAGTCCGCTTGTAGGCCTAGGCCCATTCACTAGCTGCATTGATATTATGCTTTTTCCAATATCTGAAGCAATGAATAATGGGAAGAGTGTGTTTATTATTTTCATCCACTCTATTTGATCATAATATGTTGTATTAGGTGATAAATTAATTATATTTGTATTCAAAATTGAAATAATTGAATGAACAGTCTGCTTGTAGGCCTAGGCTCATCCACTAGCTGCATTGATATTATGCTTTTTCCAATATCTGAAGCAATGAATAATGGGAAGAGTGTGTTTATTATTTTTATCCACTCTATTTGATCATAATATGTTGTATTAGGTGATAAATTAATTATATTTGGTATTCAAAATTGAAATAATTGAATGAACAGTCTGCTTGTAGGCCTAGGCCCATCCACTAGCTGCATTGATATTATGCTTTTACCAATATCTGAAGCAATGAATAATGGGAAGAGTGTGTTTATTATTTTTATCCACTCTATTTGATCATAATATGTTGTATTAGGTGATAAATTAATTATATTTGTATTCAAAATTGAAATAATTCAATGAACAGTCTGCTTGTAGGCCTAGGCCCATCCACTAGCTGCATTGATATTATGCTTTTTCCAATATCTGAAGCAATGAATAATGGGAAGAGTGTGTTTATTATTTTTATCCACTCTATTTGATCATAATATGTTGTATTAGGTGATAAATTAATTATATTTGTATTCAAAATTGAAATAATTGAATGAACAGTCTGCTTGTAGGCCTAGGCCCATCCACTAGCTGCATTGATATTATGCTTTTTCCAATATCTGAAGCAATGAATAATGGGAAGAGTGTGTTTATTATTTTTATCCACTCTATTTGATCATAATATGTTGTATTAGGTGATAAATTAATTATATTTGTATTCAAAATTGAAATAATTGAATGAACAGTCTGCTTGTAGGCCTAGGCCCATCCACTAGCTGCATTGATATTATGCTTTTTCCAATATCTGAAGCAATGAATAATGGGAAGAGTGTGTTTATTATTTTTATCCACTCTATTTGATCATAATATGTTGTATCAGGTGATAAATTAATTATATTTGTATTCAAAATTGAAATAATTGAATGAACAGTCTGCTTGTAGGCCTAGGCCCATTCACTAGCTGCATTGATATTATGCTTCTTCCAATATCTGAAGCAATGAATAATGGAAGAGTGTGTTTATTATTTTTATCCACTCTATTTGATCATAATATGTTGTATTAGGTGATAAATTAAATATATTTGTATTCAAAATTGAAATAATTGAATGAACAGTCTGCTTGTAGGCCTAGGCCCATCCACTAGCTGCATTGATATTATGCTTTTTCCAATATCTGAAGCAATGAATAATGGGAAGAGTGTGTTTATTATTTTTATCCACTCTATTTGATCATAATATGTTGTATTAGGTGATAAATTAATTATATTTGTATTCAAAATTGAAATAATTGAATGAACAGTCTGCTTGTAGGCCTAGGCCATCCACTAGCTGCATTGATATTATGCTTTTTCCAATATCTGAAGCAATGAATAATGGGAAGAGTGTGTTTATTATTTTTATCCACTCTATTTGATCATAATATGTTGTATTAGGTGATAAATTAATTATATTTGTATTCAAAATTGAAATAATTGAATGAACAGTCTGCTTGTAGGCCCAGGCCCATCCACTAGCTGCATTGATATTATGCTTTTTCCAATATCTGAAGCAATGAATAATGGGAAGAGTGTGTTTATTATTTTTATCCACTCTATTTGATCATAATATGTTGTATTAGGTGATAAATTAATTATATTTGTATTCAAAATTGAAATAATTCAATGAACAGTCTGCTTGTAGGCCTAGGCCCATCCACTAGCTGCATTGATATTATGCTTTTTCCAATATCTGAAGCAATGAATAATGGGAAGAGTGTGTTTATTATTTTTATCCACTCTATTTGATCATAATATGTTGTATTAGGTGATAAATTAATCATATTTGTATTCAAAATTGAAATAATTGAATGAACAGTCTGCTTGTAGGCCTAGGCCCATCCACTAGCTGCATTGATATTATGCTTTTTCCAATATCTGAAGCAATGAATAATGGGAAGAGTGTGTTTATTATTTTATCCACTCTATTTGATCAAAATATGTTGTATTAGGTGAAAAATTAATTATATTTGTATTCAAAATTGAAATAATTGAATGAACAGTCTGCTTGTAGGCCTAGGCCCATCCACTAGCTGCATTGATATTATGCTTTTTCCAATATCTGAAGCAATGAATAATGGGAAGAGTGTGTTTATTATTTTTATCCACTCTATTTGATCATAATATGTTGTATTAGGTGATAAATTAATTATATTTGTATTCAAAATTGAAATAATTGAATGAACAGTCTGCTTGTAGGCCTAGGCCCATCCACTAGCTGCATTGATATTATGCTTTTTCCAATATCTGAAGCAATGAATAATGGGAAGAGTGTGTTTATTATTTTCATCCACTCTATTTGATCATAATATGTTGTATTAGGTGATAAATTAATTATATTTGTATTCAAAATTGAAATAATTGAATGAACAGTCTGCTTGTAGGCCTAGGCCCATCCACTAGCTGCATTGATATTATGCTTTTTCCAATATCTGAAGCAATGAATAATGGGAAGAGTGTGTTTATTATTTTTATCCACTCTATTTGATCATAATATGTTGTATTAGGTGATAAATTAATTATATTTGTATTCAAAATTGAAATAATTGAATGAAAAGTCTGCTTGTAGGCCTAGGCCCATTCACTAGCTGCATTGATATTATGCTTTTTCCAATATCTGAAGCAATGAATAATGGGAAGAGTGTGTTTATTATTTTTATCCACTCTATTTGATCAAAATATGTTGTATTAGGTGGAAAATTAATTATATTTGTATTCAAAATTGAAATAATTGAATGAACAGTCTGCTTGTAGGCCTAGGCCCATCCACTAGCTGCATTGATATTATGCTTTTTCCAATATCTGAAGCAATGAATAATGGGAAGAGTGTGTTTATTATTTTTATCCACTCTATTTGATCATAATATGTTGTATTAGGTGATAAATTAATTATATTTGTATTCAAAATTGAAATAATTGAATGAACAGTCTGCTTGTAGGCCTAGGCCCATCCACTAGCTGCATTGATATTATGCTTTTTCCAATATCTGAAGCAATGAATAATGGGAAGAGTGTGTTTATTATTTTTATCCACTCTATTTGATCATAATATGTTGTATTAGGTGATAAATTAATTATATTTGTATTCAAAATTGAAATAATTGAATGAACAGTCTGCTTGTAGGCCTAGGCCCATCCACTGCTGCATTGATATTATGCTTTTTCCAATATCTGAAGCAATGAATAATGGGAAGAGTGTGTTATTATTTTTATCCACTCTATTTGATCATAATATGTTGTATTAGGTGATAAATTAATTATATTTGTATTCAAAATTGAAATAATTGAATGACAGTCTGCTTGTAGGCCTAGGCCCATCCACTAGCTGCATTGATATTATGCTTTTTCCAATATCTGAAGCAATGAATAATGGGAAGAGTGTGTTTATTATTTTTATCCACTCTATTTGATCATAATATGTTGTATTAGGTGATAAATTAATTATATTTGTATTCAAAATTGAAATAATTGAATGAACAGTCTGCTTGTAGGCCTAGGCCCATTCACTAGCTGCATTGATATTATGCTTTTTCCAATATCTGAAGCAATGAATAATGGGAAGAGTGTGTTTATTATTTTTATCCACTCTATTTGATCAAAATATGTTGTATTAGGTGATAAATTAATTATATTTGTATTCAAAATTTAAATAATTCAATGAACAGTCTGCTTGTAGGCCTAGGCCCATTCACTAGCTGCATTGATATTATGCTTTTTCCAATATCTGAAGCAATGAATAATGGGAAGAGAGTGTTTATTATTTTTATCCACTCTATTTGATCATAATATGTTGTATTAGGTGATAAATTAATTATATTTGTATTCAAAATTGAAATAATTGAATGAACAGTCTGCTTGTAGGCCTAGGCCCATCCACTAGCTGCATTGATATTATGCTTTTTCCAATATCTGAAGCAATGAATAATGGGAAAGAGTGTGTTTATTATTTTTATCCACTCTATTTGATCAAAATATGTTGTATTAGGTGATAAATTAATTATATTTGTATTCAAAATTGAAATAATTGAATGAACAGTCTGCTTGTAGGCCTAGGCCCATCCACTAGCTGCATTGATATTATGCTTTTTCCAATATCTGAAGCAATGAATAATGGGAAGAGTGTGTTTATTATTTTTATCCACTCTATTTGATCATAATATGTTGTATTAGGTGATAAATTAATTATATTTGTATTCAAAATTGAAATAATTGAATGAACAGTCTGCTTGTAGGCCTAGGCCCATCACTAGCTGCATTGATATTATGCTTTTTCCAATATCTGAAGCAATGAATAATGGGAAGAGTGTGTTTATTATTTTTATCCACTCTATTTGATCATAATATGTTGTATTAGGTGATAAATTAATTATATTTGTATTCAAAATTGAAATAATTGAATGAACAGTCTGCTTGTAGGCCTAGGCCCATCCACTAGCTGCATTGATATTATGCTTTTTCCAATATCTGAAGCAATGAATAATGGGAAGAGTGTGTTTATTATTTTTATCCACTCTATTTGATCATAATATGTTGTATTAGGTGATAAATTAATCATATTTGTATTCAAAATTGAAATAATTGAATGAACAGTCTGCTTGTAGGCCTAGGCCCATCCACTAGCTGCATTGATATTATGCTTTTTCCAATATCTGAAGCAATGAATAATGGGAAGAGTGTGTTTATTATTTTTATCCACTCTATTTGATCATAATATGTTGTATTAGGTGATAAATTAATTATATTTGTATTCAAAATTGAAATAATTGAATGAACAGTCTGCTTGTAGGCCTAGGCCCATCCACTAGCTGCATTGATATTATGCTTTTTCCAATATCTGAAGCAATGAATAATGGGAAGAGTGTGTTTATCATTTTTATCCACTCTATTTGATCATAATATGTTGTATTAGGTGATAAATTAATTATATTTGTATTCAAAATTAAAATAATTGAATGAACAGTCTGCTTGTAGGCCTAGGCCCATCCACTAGCTGCATTGATATTATGCTTTTCCCAATATCTGAAGCAATGAATAATGGGAAGAGTGTGTTTATTATTTTTATCCACTCTATTTGATCATAATATGTTGTATTAGGTGATAAATTAATTATATTTGTATTCAAAATTGAAATAATTCAATGAACAGTCTGCTTGTAGGCCTAGGCCCATCCACTAGCTGCATTGATATTATGCTTTTTCCAATATCTGAAGCAATGAATAATGGGAAGAGTGTTTTTATTATTTTTATCCACTCTATTTGATCATAATATGTTGTATTAGGTGATAAATTAATTATATTTGTATTCAAAATTGAAATAATTGAATGAACAGTCTGCTTGTAGGCCTAGGCCCATCCACTAGCTGCATTGATATTATGCTTTTTCCAATATCTGAAGCAATGAATAATGGGAAGAGTGTGTTCATTATTTTTATCCACTCTATTTGATCATAATATGTTGTATTAGGTGATAAATTAATTATATTTGTATTCAAAATTGAAATAATTGAATGAACAGTCTGCTTGTAGGCCTAGGCCCATCCACTAGCTGCATTGATATTATGCTTTTTCCAATATCTGAAGCAATGAATAATGGGAAGAGTGTGTTTATTATTTTTATCCACTCTATTTGATCAAAATATGTTGTATTAGGTGATAAATTGATTATATTTGTATTCAAAATTGAAATAATTGAATGAACAGTCTGCTTGTAGGCCTAGGCCCATCCACTAGCTGCATTGATATTATGCTTTTTCCAATATCTGAAGCAATGAATAATGTGAAGAGTGTGTTTATTATTTTTATCCACTCTATTTGATCATAATATGTTGTATTAGGTGATAAATTAATTATATTTGTATTCAAAATTGAAATAATTGAATGAACAGTCCGCTTGTAGGCCTAGGCCCATTCACTAGCTGCATTGATATTATGCTTTTTCCAATATCTGAAGCAATGAATAATGGGAAGAGTGTGTTTATTATTTTCATCCACTCTATTTGATCATAATATGTTGTATTAGGTGATAAATTAATTATATTTGTATTCAAAATTGAAATAATTGAATGAACAGTCTGCTTGTAGGCCTAGGCTCATCCACTAGCTGCATTGATATTATGCTTTTTCCAATATCTGAAGCAATGAATAATGGGAAGAGTGTGTTTATTATTTTTATCCACTCTATTTGATCATAATATGTTGTATTAGGTGATAAATTAATTATATTTGTATTCAAAATTGAAATAATTGAATGAACAGTCTGCTTGTAGGCCTAGGCCCATCCACTAGCTGCATTGATATTATGCTTTTACAATATCTGAAGCAATGAATAATGGGAAGAGTGTGTTTATTATTTTTATCCACTCTATTTGATCATAATATGTTGTATTAGGTGATAAATTAATTATATTTGTATTCAAAATTGAAATAATTCAATGAACAGTCTGCTTGTAGGCCTAGGCCCATCCACTAGCTGCATTGATATTATGCTTTTTCCAATATCTGAAGCAATGAATAATGGGAAGAGTGTGTTTATTATTTTTATCCACTCTATTTGATCATAATATGTTGTATTAGGTGATAAATTAATTATATTTGTATTCAAAATTGAAATAATTGAATGAACAGTCTGCTTGTAGGCCTAGGCCCATCCACTAGCTGCATTGATATTATGCTTTTTCCAATATCTGAAGCAATGAATAATGGGGAAGAGTGTGTTTATTATTTTTATCCACTCTATTTGATCATAATATGTTGTATTAGGTGATAAATTAATTATATTTGTATTCAAAATTGAAATAATTGAATGAACAGTCTGCTTGTAGGCCTAGGCCCATCCACTAGCTGCATTGATATTATGCTTTTTCCAATATCTGAAGCAATGAATAATGGGAAGAGTGTGTTTATTATTTTTATCCACTCTATTTGATCATAATATGTTGTATCAGGTGATAAATTAATTATATTTGTATTCAAAATTGAAATAATTGAATGAACAGTCTGCTTGTAGGCCTAGGCCCATTCACTAGCTGCATTGATATTATGCTTCTTCCAATATCTGAAGCAATGAATAATGGGAAGAGTGTGTTTATTATTTTAATCCACTCTATTTGATCATAATATGTTGTATTAGGTGATAAATTAAATATATTTGTATCAAAATTGAAATAATTGAATGAACAGTCTGCTTGTAGGCCTAGGCCCATCCACTAGCTGCATTGATATTATGCTTTTTCCAATATCTGAAGCAATGAATAATGGGAAGAGTGTGTTTATTATTTTTATCCACTCTATTTGATCATAATATGTTGTATTAGGTGATAAATTAATTATATTTGTATTCAAAATTGAAATAATTGAATGAACAGTCTGCTTGTAGGCCTAGGCCCATCCACTAGCTGCATTGATATTATGCTTTTTCCAATATCTGAAGCAATGAATAATGGGAAGAGTGTGTTTATTATTTTTATCCACTCTATTTGATCATAATATGTTGTATTAGGTGATAAATTAATTATATTTGTATTCAAAATTGAAATAATTGAATGAACAGTCTGCTTGTAGGCCTAGGCCCATCCACTAGCTGCATTGATATTATGCTTTTTCCAATATCTGAAGCAATGAATAATGGGAAGAGTGTGTTTATTATTTTTATCCACTCTATTTGATCATAATATGTTGTATTAGGTGATAAATTAATTATATTTGTATTCAAAATTGAAATAATTCAATGAACAGTCTGCTTGTAGGCCTAGGCCCATCCACTAGCTGCATTGATATTATGCTTTTTCCAATATCTGAAGCAATGAATAATGGGAAGAGTGTGTTTATTATTTTTATCCACTCTATTTGATCATAATATGTTGTATTAGGTGATAAATTAATCATATTTGTATTCAAAATTGAAATAATTGAATGAACAGTCTGCTTGTAGGCCTAGGCCCATCCACTAGCTGCATTGATATTATGCTTTTTCCAATATCTGAAGCAATGAATAATGGGAAGAGTGTGTGTTTATTATTTTTATCCACTCTATTTGATCAAAATATGTTGTATTAGGTGAAAAATTAATTATATTTGTATTCAAAATTGAAATAATTGAATGAACAGTCTGCTTGTAGGCCTAGGCCCATCCACTAGCTGCATTGATATTATGCTTTTTCCAATATCTGAAGCAATGAATAATGGGAAGAGTGTGTTTATTATTTTTATCCACTCTATTTGATCATAATATGTTGTATTAGGTGATAAATTAATTATATTTGTATTCAAAATTGAAATAATTGAATGAACAGTCTGCTTGTAGGCCTAGGCCCATCCACTAGCTGCATTGATATTATGCTTTTTCCAATATCTGAAGCAATGAATAATGGGAAGAGTGTGTTTATTATTTTCATCCACTCTATTTGATCATAATATGTTGTATTAGGTGATAAATTAATTATATTTGTATTCAAAATTGAAATAATTGAATGAACAGTCTGCTTGTAGGCCTAGGCCCATCCACTAGCTGCATTGATATTATGCTTTTTCCCAATATCTGAAGCAATGAATAATGGGAAGAGTGTGTTTATTATTTTTATCCACTCTATTTGATCATAATATGTTGTATTAGGTGATAAATTAATTATATTTGTATTCAAAATTGAAATAATTGAATGAAAAGTCTGCTTGTAGGGCCTAGGCCATTCACTAGCTGCATTGATATTATGCTTTTTCCAATATCTGAAGCAATGAATAATGGGAAGAGTGTGTTTATTATTTTTATCCACTCTATTTGATCAAAATATGTTGTATTAGGTGGAAAATTAATATATTTGTATTCAAAATTGAAATAATTGAATGAACAGTCTGCTTGTAGGCCTAGGCCCATCCACTAGCTGCATTGATATTATGCTTTTTCCAATATCTGAAGCAATGAATAATGGGAAGAGTGTGTTTATTATTTTTATCCACTCTATTTGATCATAATATGTTGTATTAGGTGATAAATTAATTATATTTGTATTCAAAATTGAAATAATTGAATGAACAGTCTGCTTGTAGGCCTAGGCCCATCCACTAGCTGCATTGATATTATGCTTTTTCCAATATCTGAAGCAATGAATAATGGGAAGAGTGTGTTTATTATTTTTATCCACTCTATTTGATCATAATATGTTGTATTAGGTGATAAATTAATTATATTTGTATTCAAAATTGAAATAATTGAATGAACAGTCTGCTTGTAGGCCTAGGCCCATTCACTAGCTGCATTGATATTATGCTTTTTCCAATATCTGAAGCAATGAATAATGGGAAGAGTGTGTTTATTATTTTTATCCACTCTATTTGATCAAAATATGTTGTATTAGGTGATAAATTAATTATATTTGTATTCAAAATTTAAATAATTCAATGAACAGTCTGCTTGTAGGCCTAGGCCCATTCACTAGCTGCATTGATATTATGCTTTTTCCAATATCTGAAGCAATGAATAATGGGAAGAGAGTGTTTATTATTTTTATCCACTCTATTTGATCATAATATGTTGTATTAGGTGATAAATTAATTATATTTGTATTCAAAATTGAAATAATTGAATGAACAGTCTGCTTGTAGGCCTAGGCCCATCCACTAGCTGCATTGATATTATGCTTTTTCCAATATCTGAAGCAATGAATAATGGGAAAGAGTGTGTTTATTATTTTTATCCACTCTATTTGATCAAAATATGTTGTATTAGGTGATAAATTAATTATATTTGTATTCAAAATTGAAATAATTGAATGAACAGTCTGCTTGTAGGCCTAGGCCCATCCACTAGCTGCATTGATATTATGCTTTTTCCAATATCTGAAGCAATGAATAATGGGAAGAGTGTGTTTATTATTTTTATCCACTCTATTTGATCATAATATGTTGTATTAGGTGATAAATTAATTATATTTGTATTCAAAATTGAAATAATTGAATGAACAGTCTGCTTGTAGGCCTAGGCCCATCCACTAGCTGCATTGATATTATGCTTTTTCCAATATCTGAAGCAATGAATAATGGGAAGAGTGTGTTTATTATTTTTATCCACTCTATTTGATCAAATATGTTGTATTAGGTGAAAAATTAATTATATTTGTATTCAAAATTGAATAATTGAATGAACAGTCTGCTTGTAGGCCTAGGCCCATCCACTAGCTGCATTGATATTATGCTTTTTCCAATATCTGAAGCAATGAATAATTGGGAAGAGTGTGTTTATTATTTTTATCCACTCTATTGATCATAATATGTTGTATTAGGTGATAAATTAATTATATTTGTATTCAAAATTGAAATAATTGAATGAACAGTCTGCTTGTAGGCCTAGGCCCATCACTAGCTGCATTGATATTATGCTTTTTCCAATATCTGAAGCAATGAATAATGGGAAGAGTGTGTTTATTATTTTCATCCACTCTATTTGATCATAATATGTTGTATTAGGTGATAAATTAATTATATTTGTATTCAAAATTGAAATAATTGAATGAACAGTCTGCTTGTAGGCCTAGGCCCATCACTAGCTGCATTGATATTATGCTTTTTCCAATATCTGAAGCAATGAATAATGGGAAGAGTGTGTTTATTATTTTTATCCACTCTATTTGATCATAATATGTTGTATTAGGTGATAAATTAATTATATTTGTATTCAAAATTGAAATAATTGAATGAAACAGTCTGCTTGTAGGCCTAGGCCCATTCACTAGCTGCATTGATATTATGCTTTTTCCAATATCTGAAGCAATGAATAATGGGAAGAGTGTGTTTATTATTTTTATCCACTCTATTTGATCAAAATATGTTGTATTAGGTGGAAAATTAATTATATTTGTATTCAAAATTGAAATAATTGAATGAACAGTCTGCTTGTAGGCCTAGGCCCATCCACTAGCTGCATTGATATTATGCTTTTTCCAATATCTGAAGCAATGAATAATGGGAAGAGTGTGTTTATTATTTTTATCCACTCTATTTGATCATAATATGTTGTATTAGGTGATAAATTAATTATATTTGTATTCAAAATTGAAATAATTGAATGAACAGTCTGCTTGTAGGCCTAGGCCCATCCACTAGCTGCATTGATATTATGCTTTTTCCAATATCTGAAGCAATGAATAATGGGAAGAGTGTGTTTATTATTTTTATCCACTCTATTTGATCATAATATGTTGTATTAGGTGAATAAATTAATTATATTTGTATTCAAAATTGAAATAATTGAATGAACAGTCTGCTTGTAGCCTAGGCCCATTCACTAGCTGCATTGATATTAGGCTTTTTCCAATATCTGAAGCAATGAATAATGGGAAGAGTGTGTTTATTATTTTTATCCACTCTATTTGATCAAAATATGTTGTATTAGGTGATAAATTAATTATATTTGTATTCAAAATTTAAATAATTCAATGAACCAGTCTGCTTGTAGGCCTAGGCCCATTCACTAGCTGCATTGATATTATGCTTTTTCCAATATCTGAAGCAATGAATAATGGGAAGAGAGTGTTTATTATTTTTATCCACTCTATTTGATCATAATATGTTGTATTAGGTGATAAATTAATTATATTTGTATTCAAAATTGACAATAATTGAATGAACAGTCTGCTTGTAGGCCTAGCCCA
>CAOJWK010000152.1:0-51709 GCA_948455865.1 Conomelus anceps
ATGATTATACTATTTTTTGACTCGCTTCTATCGCTCAGTTTTCGTTTCAGCTTCTGCAAGCAGCGCCTCAAATATATTATCTTCTTTTTTCCTTTCCTTTATTCACTTTAATATCTTCTGTTTGGAAAATAATGCCTTTATTAGTTAATTTTTTAATTTTTAATTTGTAATTCGGGAGATTAAAAAAAGGAAAAGAATTATTTTTATTTGTATCGCTGTATTTAATTACAATAAGTTAGATTTGAGATCGATTTCCCATTATAAGTCAGTAACGTTTTGTACTTCCATCAAATTTTCTTGCAACTTTCAAGCTAAAATTTACCACTTAAAGTCAACTTTCTTGACTATCAACACAGATATTAAGAACTCAATTTCCTCTTAGTTAATTGGGTACAATGAAGTCAAGGCAGTCTGAATTCTTTCCAATAAGCCAGTAAAGTTTTGCACCCTGAATTTAAACTTTCTTGGTTTCGTTTTTGAAAGCGAACGCGCCACTTTATCGGTTAGTGGAGTGTTAGTGGCTCCACTTGTGAGGTACACCTCGCTTACAATGAGTAGGAAAGTGGAAAGGGTTGAGTGGCGCGTCTTGCTTTCATTTTTTTCGCCCCCTTCACCCCTTCGCCATAGTGACGCTGGCAGCAGCAGAATCGGTTGCTAGGCAACGCCAGAAAGGATGAGGGACGCCGTTACCATGGCAACGCTGATTGCCGGCCCGGCAATGCACTCTAGCACGCACAGGCGCGCGTGTGGGCTAACCGACACCTACTACTCTACTACCATCTCTGTAGAATAGTCGATTTAGTGCTTCATTCTGCTTGCTATATATTGTTACGGGTTCTATGTCTAGAATAACGCTGGCAACACTTAATTTTATCACTCGCACTTTATTAACACAAATAATTCACAACTCACACTGTTCAGTAATTTCTTATTGAAAAATAAGCAATTAAAAACAGATAACACGATATTATTCAACTGATAATGAGTTTCCAATAAACTGAACAAAAAATCAATCACTAAATGTCAAAAGGCCGATCTAATATTAAACAATAACTGTACAATAAACTGTCCAATAATATTCAAAAAGAAACGTCGAGGAAGAACAATTAACTTACGTAGCACAAGTCCGTTGTAATAGGTAAAAGAATTATCACTACAGACAACGAAAGTTCATTAGATGGTTTGTAATAGCGCCAACGGGATTACACTGTCTGTATTAACGGGAACTGTCACTAAGAAAGAATTATCACAATAGATAGAACTGTCACAACTTGTTTATCACGACGAATCTCAAACAAGACTAAACTAATTTACAAAAGTCCACCTCTATTTATATGATTTTTCATAATTGAGATATCTCTAGATTTCTCTACCAACTTCTACCGATTTCTAAAATAAACAATCAAGGAAACTCGAACTTTCTACAATATTCGATAAGACTCCATTAATTTCTAATCAAACAACTAGAACGTTCTACTAATTGCCAAGTAAACACCTTAAAATTATCAAAAGCAGAGTAATTAATTGCTTAGAAGTAAACATTTACATAGCAGATAACACCGAGAACCACTGTCCTTTTTTCTCTCTTCTTTCTGCAATTTCATATTCGCTACAATATTATAACATAGTGCTACAGAAGGGAAGGATCTCCAAGAATTATTTGTAAAGATGAAAATTAAAACATGTGTACATAAACGTTGGTTTATGCAACTACTACCACTGCCTAATATAATTATATTTGTCAGTTCAGTGCCTCATTCTGTTACATGTATCAGTAGGGAAGGATCTTCAAAAACAGTTTGTAAAGATGAAAATTTAAAACATGTGTATATAAACGTTGGTTTATGCAACTACTACCACTGCCTAATATATATTTGTCGATGCATTGCTTTATTCTGTTACATGTATCAGTAGGGAAGGATCTTCAAAAACAGTTTGTAAAGATGAAAATTCAAAACATGTGTATATAACCGTTGGTTTATGCAACTACTACCACTGCCTAATATATATTTGTCGATGCATTGCTTTATTCTGTTACATGTATCAGTAGGGAAGGATCTTCAAAAACAGTTTGTAAAGATGAAAATTCAAAACATGTGTATATAACCGTTGGTTTATGCAACTACTACCACTGCCTAATATATTTGTCGATTCAGTGCTTCATTCTGTTACATTTATAGGATGGATCAGGATGGAAGGATCTTCAAGAATTGATAATATAGATTAAAATGAGAAAAAGTCTTTATAAACACGAGCTCAAATGCTTGTAGAATATTTTGTTAGGAGGTAATATGCATAAATAAAGTGTAAATTCGAAAAACTGTCACTCTCTGTTATCCGTTGTCGCAAGATTAATTGGACGATTAACTGCCTTTATAAAATAAAAGGCGGAGTTAGAACTCGAGGTCCTCTCTACCACTCACCCAATGTCAAGAATGAGAATTTTAAAATTTATTGGCATCTTCTACAAGCATCAATTGCAAACAAACATTATAGCATAATTTCTGATAACCTAAATATATTATGTAGTACTGTGGCGGGCCGCGTAGCGCAGTTGGTTGAGGCGTCGCAACTTCAGCTTGATGTGCATTTAAGCGGTCGTGGGTTCGAATCTTGCTCCTCCGTCTGGCATCTATGTTTAATCATTCACCTCATTACCCACGCACAAGTCTTGGACTCATGTAGGCATCATCAGCAATAAAAAAAAACTTATTCTTTTGTACATAATCATTCCATTCCACATATAAATAATATGAGTCACTATACATAATAGTCATACAGTAAAAGAATAAAACACTGTTTAAATGTTGTCAATTCCACTTCTTTATTACTACAGCACTGGACCGCGGTTTCGTGGCTTTACCAGTCACATTTTCAACAGTACTAATACATTGTTTATAAAATAATGTTAACTAATCTTCAAAAGTCGATAGTCACTCAAATCGATATGTATGGTATCGATTATGGCATCAATATCAAATGTAAATAAAGGTATCGACTTTTGAAGATTAGTTAACATTATTTTATAAACAATGTATTAGTACTGTTGAAAATGTGACTGGTGAAGCCACGAAACCGCGGTCCAGTGCTGTAGTAATAAAGAAGTGGAATTGACAACATTTAAACAGTGTTTTATTCTTTTATTATGGAGTTCCACAACATCAACCAAAATTCTACAAATAAGTAGTCATACAGTAATATGAGTCGCTATAAATAATCTTAATAGTTCGTTACAGAATTTAAAATGATGTGCTATTGAAGGTTTCCCTATCAATTTACTTATTCAGAAATTTGTAGTGCCTTCAGTTAGGTTGTACATATTCGGCAAGAACTGGGAAAATTCTGAAGGTAAAATGTGGAACCATCCAATAGTCAAAGATGTGTATTTGTACTTCAATCGTCTTTTTTCAAGGTTTTATTCATATTTCTATTTATTTTTCATGATACCCACTAGTCTAAATACATCACCCAGATGTATATTTGTACTTCAATCGTATTTTTTTCAAGGTTTTATTCATATTTCTATTCATTTTTCATGATACCCACTAGTCTAAATTGCTCTACGAGAGTGCTCTATAAGAATATATTTGATCTGGCCAAACACATTGGACATTGTTTACAACGTTTTGCAATATTGATTCGGTTTGTTATTGAACGGGTGACAAAGAATCCACCAAGGGCTCCAGTTGTAAACTGGTCTCCATATGTTATTATTGATATGAATCCCTAGCATGAAGCCAATGTTATTTTGAATCTGGTCGATTTTGGTGGATGTGAAATTCCCTGAGCTCCATTGCAGCTGCCTGCCACCCCTTGGTTGCCATGGCAACCAGCGCTTAATTCATAAACAACCACCTGCCACCGTTTTAATTCTTTATGAGTTTGCCCTTCCTACTCACTCTCACTCTCTCTGATTTTTTCTCTTTCCTTTTTGCTGTGTGCTTCTCCTTGACCCAGGTCTGCTATTTGCATTGCAGTTTTGTTAAACGTTTGGTGATGGATTCATTAAACATTGTAGAAAGGATGTGAAGATGGTTTTTAGATTTTGAATTTCTATGCTAATGGAATTTCACATCGTCTTGAGATTGATATGGGGGTCGTTATCTGCTTTGTAGGATATTCTAGTATGAAAATCGTAAAAGTATTTAGTTAGTTCAATTATAATTAAATACAGTAGTTTTTTTCTGATGTTAGGTATTTTTTAAATTTCGAATGTTTTCCTTAGTTTTTATTGTGCATATAGCTAGTTAAAATAGTAACTATTTACATCTATAGAGCTGTAATTGAGAGATGGCTGCCAGTGGACAGTAGAAGAGCTTATGCTGGAAATGCTATACGGTATTTTCTATTTTATTTCATATATTTATAGTATTTTTTCTGAAGATGTAGCTCACATAGATGTACTCACCTTTGCGTGAGTAATGAATTGGGTAATGTGATTGATGAGTTGGACCTACAGTTTAATGTGGGTTCCGTACTACCGGGAAATGATTTTACAGCAGAGAGAGTATTTTTTGCTGGCCAATCCAATCGGGGTCACCCTTACAAAGAAGCCCAGAAGTTCGTTGCTTATTTCATCTGACTGAACAGATTCCTGCTACGGCTCACGGCTATCACTTCCCTGTTTATAAGGTATTTAAAGGTAATTCTAGAATAAAGAGATAAGATCAGTTCTAAATAACTGAAGAACTGAATCTAGAATACAAATATGTATATACAGTGCAACTTGGTTATAACGTCATTCAAGGGACCACACAATTTTTGACGCTATATCAGAGTGACACTATAAAAGGGTCATAAAGCTCATTATTAAATAACGTAGGAGAAATAATATGTTATCTCTGTTTTTAAAAAAAAAACATACTTTAATGGCATTATTGGTGTAAATACAACTGAATTTATAAATTACAGTAAAATGTTGGGCTGTTTAGATTTAACATAAAAAAGTTATAAATTGCCAAAAGAAAGTAGCTAACGTTATGGTTTTTTATCCAGAAATACTCTACAGTACAGTAGGCCTAGCCTACATAAAATAAAATGAATAATGAAGCATAATATGAAATGGTTAGTAAAAATACAAGCTTACAAATGAAATCCTACTGCTGGAAGAAATCTGTAATTTTCTTCTGCACACCCTTCTCAGAAAAGTAGATTTTCTCCGTCATTTTGTGGAGGTGCTGGGTAGCTTCAAGTGTGGTCGCAGAAGCATCCCTGAAGCGGAAGAAACGACGAAGTGTCTCAGCTGCTTGGAAAGCCTCTTGCGTAGTCGGACAGCCGCCATCTTCTTCCTCGCCTTCATCTTCGTCTTCTTCTGCGTTTTCCTCTGTTTGTAAATTTTGTACCTCATTGACAATTTCTGCGTCACTAAGTATTTGGAAAGTTTCAACGTTGTCGTCGACTGATTTCAGCCATTTACACAAGGTTACTTTATATTACGAGGTTGACGTTATATACGAGGTTTTAAAATATTTTGACGATAAATCCGAGGTTTTACCAATGCTTACACTTTAAGTTTGGCGGGACTTAGGCTTGAATGACGTTATATCCGTGTTGACGTTATGGCCAAGGCCGTAATAACCAAGTTGCACTGTACTGTAAAACATAGATTGGAGCTTTGTACTTTTAATTTGACTATAAGTGCCCTGGGTTAGCGCCTATCCAGCACTCGAAATGTTGACTATCGAAATAATTGCTATTAGAAAATATAATTATTTTCATCGATAATATTTTTCTGTGAAGATTTATTCAAAGATACAACGTTCAGTATCTTTTTGTTAGGGTTGTCATATTTACTACGAGTTGATGTGTTGTATTCTTAATATTTTTTTAAATAATCTTGAAATTACAGCTAACTCATATTATGTGAATTGACAATTTCAATTTTGTGATTAACCTATTTAATTTTTTCAAATCTTTCAATTTTTCCTTGTTTTTTTTTGTGAGGATGAAGCCCACATAGGTCTTGGACCTGTGCGTCCAAGATCAAATATATTCTTATAGAGCACTCTAGTGGAGCAATAAATTTAGACTAGCGGGTATCATGAAAAATAAATAGAAATATGAATAAAACCTTGGCAATTGAAGTACATCTTTGGCTATTGGGTGATTTCACATTTTATCTTCAGAATTTTCCAGTTCTTGCCGAATATATACAACCTAACTGAAGGCACTACACATTTCTGAATAAGTAAGTTTTTTTGAGGATGAAGCCCACATAGGTCTGAGACCTGTGCGTGGGTAATGAGTTGGATGATTGTGATTGATGAGTTGGACTTACAGTTGTAGGTGGGTTCCGAACCACCGGGAAGTGATTTTACAGCAGAGAACAGTGTCTTTTTTGCTGGCCAATCTAATCGGTCACCGTTACAAACAGGACCTACGAGAAGGCAGCTTATCTCTATCTGATTGAACAGATATCTGCTACGGCTCGCGGCTATCACTTCCCTACATTGGAACTAAACTTTTGTTTCAATTACTGTATACTGAATTCTCCAATTCTAATTTTAACAGACAAATTCAATTTTATTCAATTCCATATATACAAATCTTGGCGGGCCGCTTAGCGCAGTTGGTTGGGGCGTCGCAACTTCAGCTTGCTGTCGTTTAAGCGGTTGTGGGTTCGAATCCCGCTCCTCCATCTGCCATTTATGTGTAATAATTCACCTCATCACCCACGCACAAGTCTCTTACTCATGTGGGCATCATCAGCAATAAAAAATCAATAAAGCACTTACTCAAGAGTTTTTCTTTCTCACCTGCTGATGCATCCCACAAGAGTCTCAGACTTGTAGGCTCATCATTCACCATCATCCAACTCATTACCCACGCACAGGACTCAAACCTATATGTGGGCTTCATCCTACTAAAATAGACTTCTGCATGGGTAATGAATGATCAGTGATTTATAAATGATGGACCTAGAGTTTTAGATGGTTTCCGAACCACCGTCTGGGTAAGTGATAATAAAACTGGAAACGTCATGCCATCGCATGTTGTCATTAAGTTTTTGTTTCATTCAAAAGAGGGATGCACTGCTGTTATATTTCGTTTTTATAGTGTACAATATTTTCCTGTCTAATTTATTTTATGTTTATTGGAATGTAAATGCTTGCAGTTAAATAAATAATATTTAATCTTTAAAAAATAATATTATTTTTTCTTGTACATTCTTGAATTTATTGCTCCCAAAAATAATAATAATAAGCGTATGGTTTTTATTGGTGTGGAGACCCTTACGGGTACTTCCACCTCGCCGTTTGAGCCATGTTATGGAGACATATTTATTTCACAAAAATTGATGGAAAATATTTTCACAATTAGATAACATCTGAACAGTTCATTAGTCAGTGATCCACACAAGACACTTTGAAACCAATTACAGCCGATAGTTGATTGTACTCCTTGGAAAACGCAGGAAAACTTTGTAACGATACGAAATTTCTAAATCACGAATAAGCCACTAGACAGATTTAAATCAATGATATATACTTGAGATCGCAATGTTTACGTTGTTGCTATGAGGAACATAACCTCCTGATGTGCCGGCTTTTTCCTGTCTACTCAGCCAGATACTCGTAGTAGCGAGGAATTTGTGAAATATAAAAATATATTGCCTTAAATATTGTGAATAAGAAAAAAACGCAATAAAATATTACCAAATAGCTAGTCATACTTATATTAATAGAATCTCGCATAAAATGAAATGTTACTCACCATGATCATCTACTCAAAAGCAGTATTATCCAGCCAGCAGAATTTATTATTATGTTTGTCATATTTTATTCATATTATTTATGTGATTGGTGTTAGTCAAATTAAATTATTTATATTTTATTAGGGGCATTAATTAGTCACGTAGGCCCATACCTCATTAGCATATTATGTTAATTAGTTCGAAAAAGAGCCAATCAGAGGAAGCCACAATATAAAAATTACACAGAATCTGAGGTGCTTCCCTGAATCAAGAAGAAAAAACTCTCTCCTGGGCTTACAACCGAAGTAGTTCCATCACCGAATTTTTGTCTCTATCATTTTAAAATTTAAATTAAATTCAAAGTCGAGACACTTGTGAGGAACGGGACGGACCACAGATCGCTGAGCCAGACTACAGATCCCAAAGGATTCTGAGCAGATTTTCCACCAGGATTGAGGGGCCAAGGTTTCGATCCTTAGAGGGCATCACCACTCCGCCACTCCACGCCAGCAGAGGGATAAAAATTCGCGTGAGTGCTATAAATTTACTAAAAGTGGATCCACTGGTGCGCGAAAGATCTAAAATAATCACTGCGACCAATACAAATAGAGTATTTGGAGTGTAGAATCTGAGCTCATAGGGTTAAGGATTAAATATAGTATATGAGGCATGTTACATTTGGGCCAAGCCATGAACCCACGACCCGCTCTGATATATATTTAAATAAAAATGAATAATCAATGTAAAAAAAAATATTGTATTATTTAAAGGCACCCAACGCAAATCCCTTCAAATAAAATAAGTAACATTCAAAGAAAAGCAGGTGTTACATAATGGCACTCAACGTAAGGGCTTTCTAAAAAAATAAAACAACCATATGTTACATAATGGCGACCAACGCAGCGGCTTGAGTAATGTGACATTCCTTTCATGTACTATATTGTATGAAATTCATACAACAGGAGAGAGTGTACTCTATTAAATACGCCAACGATTTAAAAAGAGATATATGCACTTAATGCTCTGAATCACATTCTGGTGATCGTTTAAATAATTATTTTGTGACCTAGTTTAAAAATTAGAGCTTTAGAGGTACTATAATTATTGAATTTTTTAAAAAAGAGCATTAAGGTCTGGGGGCTTGTTAAGATAAGTAATTTGTCAACTATTTTAAGCAACATCCCTATGAAGCGATCTCATAGGCAAGGCAATTAGAGTATTAATCGTTTATTTGTTTATTTGGCGATGGCCTAAGAATCAATTCATATTATTATTAAAGATTCTCAAAAATAGTATTATTAGAAATTATTAAGTATATCATTATTAGTGATTATTGTATATTAATTGATTGGGCTATTTATATGTGTAATTTTGCATGTTACATTAACAAGTCCTGGGCGAGTTGTAACTTTAGAGCACTAAATCACTTCGCACATCACTTATTCCATTTAGCAAGGTCTTCACTTCACTTCCTCGACTGTTCACACCCGCGCCGCGACGTTTTCTTCACCGCGCACGCACATCCTACCGCTACACGCCTGTCCTTCACGCCGCGGAACTATAAGCGAGACTCATACTAGCCCAGCTGACCTACTACTGGGAGACCATCATGGAAAACGCCTCCCTCAACTCATCTGTGTCTTATATGGATTTCGGAAATGATGATACGATCCAAAATGCAACCGCACTCAATCCAGAGGTCATAGACGCACCAGATGAGACTACACCAAGGGAGCGAGAATCAGGCAGCACCACCAGCGTCAACTTCAACCCTGAAAACCTTTACCAACTATCATCTACAAGGAGAGAAGAAGAAGTCAGCCTGATCGAGGTACCGCCATATACATCACCGCCAACAGCCTCCAACGCTGCTCCACTAACATCACCTGACGAGTTAAGTCCACTTACGTCCAGACTGATGAACGACAGTCCGACTGACGGATCTACCCTCATGATGCGGATGAGCGAGGATTTCAAGAAAATATTATTGGAAGGTATAAAAACAATGGATAAAAACACTCAATACCGTATGGAAAAGACGGAGAAGATGAATATTGAATTCCAGGAAAGGACGGAGAAGATGAATAGTGAATCCCAGGAAAAGATGAGTAAAAGATTCGAAGTTAGCATGGAGAAAGTCGTTAGCAACTTTAAAGAAGAAATGAAGGAAGATGCAAGGATTACCAAGGAGGAACTTAAGCATGAGATAGCCACAGTGAGGAAGCAATTAGACGATAATGCTACGAACCTAAATCTAAGGATGGATGGTGTAGACAAGCGGATAGACAGCTTGCGGACAGATTTGAGGAAGGAGTTAGGCGAGGAATGGAGAAAACATGCGTCTGAACTGGAGAAAAACATTCAAAGAAAAACAGATGAACAAGACAAAGAATTGAACAAAAAATTTGAAACGTTAGAAAAACAAACCAACACTAATATACAACAGGCAATAGAAAAACAGAGAGTAGAATGCACCACCACCCACAATAAATTAGAACAGCAAATAAAAAGTTCCACCCAACCACTAGAAAAATCAATAGAAACAATAACTGTACAAATAGAGAAGAATACCACCACCCAGAACACTACACAGAGTCAAGTCAATGATCTAATAGTGGTACAATCTCAAATACAAAATAAAGTTACAGAAGTAGAACAAGAAGTCAGCCAACACCAGATAACCATTACAAACCTAGATACAGACCTACAATCTACGAAAAATGACTTAAATAATAAAATAAAACAAACACAAATAAAAATATCACAAATCGAAACGGATGCAAATAGAGTGAGGAGCGGAAATGAGACAATCATTTTGCCTGAAGTACAGAATGTATCTCACTTGATGAACAGCTTGGGGAAATTCGACAATACTAGCAACTACATGGCACCAAAACCGTTTGCCGACCAGCTGAGAGTAATTCAGGAGTTAGTACACGCAAGTTGGCCTGTATGGAGATTTCGACTATCTACACTGTTGATGGGAGAACCGTTACTCTTTTTGCATGGTAGAATGCATGAATTCAATTCATTGGAAGAATTCCTGAAAGCCTTTCTCGACCAATACTGGAGTCTGGATCAGCAGCAGAGCCTACTTTCGAGAATAATATCGAGTACATACAACGAAAAGAGTGGACAAACCTGCACCGCATTCGTTTCTCGACTGCGATTTTTCAACTCTCAGTTAGATAATCCCATACCTGATCTCACATTAGCTCACATCGCTATGAAACAACTACCGTACCGAATTCAACTTGTGTTGTGGACCACAGCAATCAAGAGTTTCAAAGACCTTGAAAATCATTTACATTGCGTACAAGCCGTCACCACAAATCACAACCAAGAAAAACAGAGACATGAAAATAATTACTATAGAGATAACCCGCCACCAAATCAGCTAACGGACAATTCCAACACTACTAATAATAATCAAAATGATGGCATGCAAACAATCGAAACAGAAACACCTCCACCAAACAACCACCACCGAAATAAAAATGGATTCAGAAGGAATCAAAACAATAATTATCACAGAAATAAGGACCGTAGATACCCTGATCAAGGCAGATACTATGATGGCCGTGATCAAATGAATTATAATAGAGATAATGACACAAGTAATTCTAGAAGTAATAATAATCAATCACCGTCACCGAATACATCATCTAATACAAACAGAAGTAATAGCCCGCCACCTTCTACTAGCACCCCAAACAAAACAAATGAAAACAGAAATAATCAGTCAGGAAGAAACTCAAATGATAGCAATCGAGCATGACTAGGAGAAAAGGTAACTTATAAGACTCTGACAGTTCAAGTGCCACTCACTCAGAGCAAAATAAAGAAACAGTTGCATAGAATCAATCAGAAAATATACCGTAATTCATACTTTCAACCCAAACATGTGAGGTACAAATCGCCTACAAACCTCCACCACCATGCTTGGGAGAACATTTCGAATATAAAGCCATATCTTCGAGAATAATTGATTGGGAAATCAATTCACGAACATGTGCTTCTGAGATTCGGAGTCAAAAAAAAAAAAAAAAAAACTGAGTGAAACAATTAATGGAGTGACCTATTTGCTGGACCAGTAGAGTCTATATGCGCCTATCACCCTACACACATGAATTACATTTCACACGCAGTTTAAACTTTGCTAAGTTAGCCTATTATCTAAATGATAGAAATTTATAACCCATTAAGATGGTTAATAATTAGGAACTGATTAGTTGAAAGTCAGTCTAGTCTAAAAATACATTCTAACGGTACTTTATTACCAACATGAAATTAAATATAGTTACCCATTACGAACCCACGACTTGTTAGTATTGCATGTTTAATCATCTTAGATGATATATTTGTTAATATTATATGTAAATATTAGATTTTGGTTATGAACACATAAATCACATATAACCTCATAAGCATACGGTTAGAAAATACAAAAATAAAACATCGATATACGATGAAACAGCTGTTATAAACAGAAAATTTGTAGATGCCAAGGCCTTGTGAATTACATGACCACGCAGCCGTCACAGATCATGATCGATCCATCTATCGACACAGTATTATTTATTGTAGGAGATATCCTTATTATTATTATATTATATACCATTATTTATTATAAATGTTATTTAGTCATCTTTGTAAAAATACTAAATGGCATCAGAGTGGATAGTAACATAAACCAAAGATTATTCAGTATGACCAACATTTCTCGGCAAATATTATTAAAAGCAAGTGGCCATTTTCAGTATTATTCTGTGATCAAATCTAGTCAAATCTCGTAACGTCTGTGATACCTATCTGTCAAATTATTATTGAGTGTGCTATAATATATCGTAAGTCTAATCGTAAGTTCCATATGTTTAAATGTCAGAAATTTTTTGTAAGAGCTGCTAAGATCAAATTGGTATGACTTCTGTGCATCGGCGTCAATTCTAGGGACTTTTTGTGCGTTACTGTTGGTAGACTACGCTCACCACCATTTCTGTAACAGCCGCCCATTTTTGAATTTCTATGCCACTTTATGATGTTACCTTTTCTTTGTAAATCCACTGCCATGTTTTTGATATTTCCATTTCTGTAAATCTTAGGAGTAAGTATATGTAGATTATCCATTGCTGAAGGCTAAGTCTGAAGGTATATCCCATGAGTCAGTCTGTATTTACCTGACCTTAGAGTCACATTTGTGTCATATACTTGTAACTTAGAGAAATTTAGCTCGTCTTCTTTGTTAATTAAAGTCATCCAAATCTTCATATTCTAGGCTAATTGTATAAGCCTTAATACTCACATTTACCTGACTTTAATGGGGGCTTATGTAACGATACGAAATTTCTAAATCACGAATAAGCCACTAGACAGATTTAAATCAATGATATATACTTGAGATCGCAATGTTTACGTTGTTGCTATGAGGAACATAACCTCCTGATGTGCCGGCTTTTTCCTGTCTACTCAGCCAGATACTCGTAGTAGCGAGGAATTTGTGAAATATAAAAATATATTGCCTTAAATATTGTGAATAAGAAAAAAACGCAATAAAATATTACCAAATAGCTAGTCATACTTATATTAATAGAATCTCGCATAAAATGAAATGTTACTCACCATGATCATCTACTCAAAAGCAGTATTATCCAGCCAGCAGAATTTATTATTATGTTTGTCATATTTTATTCATATTATTTATGTGATTGGTGTTAGTCAAATTAAATTATTTATATTTTATTAGGGGCATTAATTAGTCACGTAGGCCCATACCTCATTAGCATATTATGTTAATTAGTTCGAAAAAGAGCCAATCAGAGGAAGCCACAATATAAAAATTACACAGAATCTGAGGTGCTTCCCTGAATCAAGAAGAAAAAACTCTCTCCTGGGCTTACAACCGAAGTAGTTCCATCACCGAATTTTTGTCTCTATCATTTTAAAATTTAAATTAAATTCAAAGTCGAGACACTTGTGAAGAACGGGACGGACCACAGATCGCTGAGCCAGACTACAGATCCCAAAGGATTCTGAGCAGATTTTCCACCACGACACCAGGATTGAGGGGCCAAGGTTTCGATCCTTAGAGGGCATCACCACTCCGCCACTCCACGCCAGCAGAGGGATAAAAATTCGCGTGAGTGCTATAAATTTACTAAAAGTGGATCCACTGGTGCGCGAAAGATCTAAAATAATCACTGCGACCAATACAAATAGAGTATTTGGAGTGTAGAATCTGAGCTCATAGGGTTAAGGATTAAATATAGTATATGAGGCATGTTACATTTGGGCCAAGCCATGAACCCACGACCCGCTCTGATATATATTTAAATAAAAATGAATAATCAATGTAAAAAAAAATATTGTATTATTTAAAGGCACCCAACGCAAATCCCTTCAAATAAAATAAGTAACATTCAAAGAAAAGCAGGTGTTACATAATGGCACTCAACGTAAGGGCTTTCTAAAAAAATAAAACAACCATATGTTACAACTTTCTCAAGGATAAAGCAAGGTCATATTTTATTATAGTGAAAACGACAGTTTAGTCGACCATAACATAGCCCGAGCCTGTGACGTCATAACTAGTAAGGTGGATGTGAAATTCCTTTGCGGAGTAGTGTGAGATGTTCCCTGCGTGCATAAGTTTGGCGTGTATATTATATAGGACTTGCGTCTTCCTACTCTCCCCGTGTTGGTGCAGCTCTGCAGCATCCTTATTCCTTTCTCTTTACTCTCTCAATTTCTCGTACTCTCACTACCTCATTCATACTCACTCCCTCATTCGTTCACTCTCTCTTCCTCATTCAATCACTCTCCCTCATTCTCTCATTCAATCTCTCTCCGTCTATCTCTCATCCACTCTCTCCCTAATTCTCTCACTCACTCTTATTTACTCTCTCTCTCTCTCTCTCTCTCCGTCAATCTTTATTCTCTCATTCGTTCTCTCTTTCTCATCCTCTCATTCACTGCCTCTCCGTCTATCTATCATCCACTCTCCCTAATTTTCTCACTCACTCTTATTTACTCTCTCTCTCCGTCAATCTTTATTCTCTCATTCGTTCTCTCTTTCTCATCCTCTCTTTCACTGCCTCTCCGTCAATCTCTCATTCACGCTCTCCCTCATTCTCTCATCCACTCTCTCTCCCTATTTTCTCATTCATTCTCTTTTTCTCATCCACTCTCATTCCCTCATTCTCTCATCCACTCTCTCTCACTATTCTCTCATTCATTCTCTCTCTCATCCACTCTCTCCCTATTCTCTCATTCATTCTCTCTTTCTCATCCTCTCTCCCCCTATTCTCTCATTCATTCTCTCTTTCTCATCCACTCTCTCCCTAATTCTCTCACTCACTCTCATTTACTCTCACTCCGTCAATCTCTCATTCACACACACTCTCACATCTCTCACATACACTCTCACTCTCTCTCTCGCACTCACACTCTCTCATCCTCCCGCGCCGACAGTTAATCCGACTTTGACGTTTCTATTATTTACACGGTTTGTTTTACCTAAACGCAATCTAGAAGGAGCTCGCTGTGCCCCGAAACCGGGTTGGATTTTTCATCTCTTTCTCTTCCTGCTGGTAGTGTGCATGTATCCGCTCACCCCCCCCCCCCCCCCCCCCCACTCACCTCTATAGCAGCATCTCATGGCGAATTCATGTCGTGGCTGCTTTTTCATCGCCCCCCTGACGACAAGTTCCATTACCCTAATACTAATCATGATCATAATCAGAGTTACTCTTTTGTGTTTGTGTTTTTCTTCTTCTCCCTCTCCCTCTTCTTCTTCTTCTTCTTCTTCTTCTTGTTCTTGTTCTTCTTGTTCTGTCCTATCCTATAGCACCTACTATAACTAAATTCCATTTATTATTCTCCTATTTAAAAGTTTACCCCTTCTGTTTATGTTTTCTCCCTCCTTTTTTTATTAATCTTTTTCTTCTTTTTCATTTTCTTGTGCTTCATCACCTTATTTTTTACATTTTCATCATTTTCTGCTTCTACCTCTTCCTCCTCCTCCTACTGCTACTCCTCCTTCTTCTTGCTTTTTATTTTCTCTTCCTTTTTGCTTCCTTTTCCCCTTCTACCTTTTCGTTTTTATTTTACGTGCTCTATTTCTTGATCTACCTGCTTCCTTTCTTCTCCTTGTTTCTCTTTTATTTCCTAATCTTCTTTTTCTTCCTGGTCTTCCTCTTCTCCATTTTCACATCCTTCCACTTCCTCCTTCTTTTCTCCTTCTTTTTCCCCTTTTCTTGATGTTTCCACTTATTTTCATTCTCTTCTCTACCTTAGCCTAAAGGATGGGAGGGAGGGTACAATATTACATTTGCCACAAATGGTACGATCTGTATAACCAGCTACACTGTTGCTTGTGCAAATGAAAACGCCAATGGTTTGTGGCATTTGGGTTTACACTGACGATTCTCATTCCATTCCGGCCCTCTTCCACTCCAGTTTGCCACAAATGGTAAGATCTTCAAGAACTAGCCTTTCGTCGTTGTTTGCGGAATAACTGCAATGATTTGTGGCACCACTGTGGCATCTGGGTTTACATGGACGATCCTCATTCCACTGCTGGCGCATGCCACTATCATCTGTAGTATGCTCCCTGAAGAGAGGGTCTGCTGTAGAGTGCAATATTAATTCTCTATACTAAATTTTTGTTAGAAAATATTTATACAGCCATTGTCAGCTGCTTCCTAAATTAACTGAGAATTGATTACAGGTGACATACAGGTAATAAGGTACATATAATAATAATAATAATAATAACTTTTCTTCATCATAAGGTACATAAATAATAATAACCTTTCTTTATAATGACATACCTTCATCTTCTTTATCAACAAAATTCACTTCAAAATTCTGACTCTATATCTTATTACTGTTCTCTCTCTCCTCCTCCCTTCCTCTCACTCTTTCTTTTTCCCCCTCACAACCTCCCACCCACTCTCTCACTCCCTCTCCCCTTCACTTTATCACTCACTCCCACTATCTCTCCTTCTTTCTCCCGCCCTTTCACTCACTGCTTATAAATAATAATAATATTAATATTATTAAGTTCTTATTTCATCTTCTCATGTATTTTCTTTCTCTGTTTCCTATCTTTATTTTTCTCCCTTTTTACATACTGTATTATTTTCTTTTATTTCTCTACTATTGTACACTGTTTCATTTCTTTTGCAATACTATGTTTTCTGCAATAGGCTGAAGCCTTGTGGCAATTGTCAATGAATAAATCAATCGAAAACACTCACTCTCTTGCTCTGTCTCTCTCTCTCTCTCTCTCTCTCTCTCTCTCTCTCCACTTCCTCTCTTGTTCTTTCTCTTACTTTTATTTTTTGACACACAAATGAGTTGTTCTCGATCTACGTATCTGGTGTTTTTCCAGGTTGCACTTTTCTAGGTTTGCTTCCGCCACTACGCGTACGGCTTAGAGCAAAGCAAAGCGTGCAGAAAAAACTCTACATTACTCACTCACGCGCACGCGCGTACACAAGTGCAACTTGTTCAAGTTTGGGGGCCGTTTGAGGCCGATAACTTTATAGGGCGCGCTGCGGCGGCCATTTGTCATTTCTTGCAATTCCGAGAGAGGTGGACGGGTGACATTTGACATTCTACTCTGTAGGTTATGTGTCTGGGAAGGTGAAGGTTGAGTTGCAAAGAGAGAGGGGGTTGAGCGAGAGAGACAAAGTGAACGTGAGAGAGAGTGAGTTTCAGAGAATTAGTGTCTACGTTGGGAGGGGGGGAGAGATTGAATGTAGAGAGGGTAAGAAAGAGGGGTATAAAATGCATAAGATATGATTTGAATGTAGAGAGGGTAAGAAAGAGGGGTTTAGAAATGATTTGAGTTGTTGGAGATTTGATGGTACATGGGAGGTACTAGGAGAGGGAGCGAATAGGAAGTTTGAACAAAACTACTCTAACGATAACGATAATAATTCTAACCTGACTACTTTGGGGAAGTTGTAAAAAAGGAAGGAACTTGAGTAAAACTACGCTAACGATAACGCTAATTCTTACCTGAGCACTCTATTGAGGTAGTATAAGAGACAGCTTCTTCCTAAGATGAAATGTTTGAGAAGAACTACGCTAATGATAACGCTAATTCTGTACTGAATGGAGGTAATAGAATAGGAAGATTGTAGAGAGTTTGAACGTAAAACTGCGCTCTAACGATAACGCTAATTCTTACCTGACCTCTCTATGCCCCCGCTTGCTCTCAATGCAAAATGCTGTAGAGCAACCTGAGATATAGGGTGGTCACTGGTCAGATAAAATAGCTTTTAGATTAGTTATCGTTTCAGCGGTCGTGGGTTCGAATCCCGTTCTTCCGTCTGGCATCTATGTGTGTTATCATTCACCTCATTACCCACGCACAAGTCTCGGACTCATGTGGGCATCATCAGCAAAAAAAAAAGAATTAGAGCATGGAAGTGATAAAGCGAGTGCCGTAGCAGGTATCTGTTGAATCAGAGATAAGCTACGAAACTCCTTCGGAACCCACCTAAAACTGTTGGTCCAACTTATCAATCACCATCATCCCATTCATTACCCACGCACAGGTCTCAGACCTATGTGGGCTTCATCATCCGAAAAAAATTTAGAAAGAGAGGTTGTGATAGAAATGAATAGTTTGAGGCGACCGCAAAGGGTTAGATTGGATAAGATTGCTTTATTTATTTGAATTTACAAATTTCTAGTATGAATAGTTATCAAGAACAATGAACTTGTCTGAACAAGAACAGAAAAGAAGGGGACAAGTGCTGCGAGATTATCATCAAAGATTAAAAATGTCTATAATTGTTAAATCGCGGTCCTAAGTGACCAGTCACGAAAATAATAATTATAATTACTACACTCTAACATTTCATACATTAGTGTAGTCTCAAACGGTCAAAATGCGTCTACTTGCACTATAAAGTTATTTCTACAATTCACAAGGACAGCAGTAACTTTTATGAGATTTTTGCAGTGACTAAAATTACAAGTGCTAGTGAAATCCTTTTATACTGATTCACAATAAAAGCTTAGAGTAATCAAATAAGTAATCATCTATCATAAACTACAAAAATCCAATATTATTTTATTACTTCACAGTACAGCGTGAGCCACCTTGCTATTTAACACAACTTAAGCACCAGAAAGAAAATGTTATTGTCCGCCATTTTGTTTTGTGATGTTTAGTAGCTGCTTGGCAGAATGTATCAGCCAATCCTAGAGCGATATTGCAGTGGGACCTCCTCTCGAAGTTTAAAAGTCGTTTTCATTGGTCATAAGCTTGTAGAAAACCAAATTTTCCTGTGTATGAAAGCCATAAATATTGTAATTTGTGAAAAATCGTATAATCTTAATTAATGATTTTTATGTAGCCCACTGATGAGTTTTTATTAGGATTGACTAATATTCTTCAGGGATTAGATGAAAGTATAAATTAATATTGTGTTAACAGAAACATTAAGGAAACAGAAGTTTGACAATACTTTTTCCTACAACTGCTCGTAAAGTAGTTCATTACGTACTGAAAACTAATTGTAAAATACCTCTTTACTGCTCTGCAAGCGGTAAAGTACTTTACGCTCGCCAGCTGTTTTCTTTACGCTTCTGTTTTGATTTTGATGTCTTCTCATTGGTGGATCACGGAATCCGTGAAATTCACATAACCTCAACAATGGCGAACGCTAACCAAATCCGCGCATGGTCTGTGATGTTACAAACTACAAGCTTTTATTGTGTTGGAATCCAGAACTGCAGTTTTAGGAAAAATATTGTATGCAATTCGCGTGAAGCTTCTTTATCGCTCTCACAAAATTACTGCGCTCCGCTACGCGTCGCGCAATAAATGTTTTGGCTCGAGCGATAAAGTCGCGCTTCACGCTCTTAATACATAAAAAAATTATTATTTACTTATTTAAAGATGCGTGAGTCTTGTTAGTTGCAAATCTATAACAATTTGAGAGTTACTGGAGTTATCAGCCGAAGTTCGACCTAATTCCATCTCATTTTCGCTAATTTTGGAAAATTTTATTCGTATTTGGTTCTATTCGGAACTGAGCCAAGCTTGTGCCATATATTATAATTTTAAGAACATGTATTATTTTTTTTGTCATTAAATCATTAAGTCATAATTCTTTTGATTTCATTCTGTAGGTAATAATAAAGATTATACCTTGAATTTTTGCCGTAAGTTTGACACTTTGTGAAATCTTAAGTTGATTTAATTTTTAATTGTTTATTTTTATATCAATTTGTAAACTATTCGTTTTATAAAAAGTAAACTAATTTTATTGCTCATTTTTCCATTCTTATCGGGTACTTTTAGAACATTTGAACATTTAGAACATTTGACATTTTGTGAAATCTCAAGTTGATTTAATTTTTAATTGTTTATTTTTATATCAATTTGTAAACTATTCGTTTTATAAAAAGTAAACTAATTTTATTGCACATTTTTCCATTCTTATCGGGTACTTTTAGAAGAAAGTTGACAGAATCTTGGTAATTTTATTTAACGATTAGTTGAAATTCTGTGTAATCTTCTGGAGGTTTGGCCTGATTCTGATTAGAAACTGGTTAAGACATCAAGGAATCTTAACTGAGAAAATCTCGCAAATCAAGTTGGTGTAGTCAGGTTTTTGTGAACAGTGTTGTAAGATTGCCTATAGTACTGTTAGCGCAACCGAAATTTTACTTTTTTAGGTGGGGCAATACAAGTTTGGATCCCAAACTTAAAAAATATTGTATTAAGTTGGATTATGAACACAGAATGAGCTTTGATATTTATTTAAATTATTGTGTCATAAGTGGTTTCATCATGAAGGTCGGACTGAGTGATAGCCGAGTGCCGTAGCAGGTATCTGTTCAATCAAAGATAAGCTACGAAACTCCTGGGCGCTATTTGTAAGGGTGACCGATTGGATTGGCCAGCAAAAAAGACTCTGTTCTCTGCTGTAAAACCACTTCCCGGTGGTTCGGAACACACCTAATACTGTAGGTCCAACTCATCAATCACTATCATCCAATTCATTACCCACGCACAGTTCTCAGACCTATGTGGGCTTCATCTTCCGAAAAAAAGAGAAAAAACAACGAAGAAACTTATTGCCATATAGTATATTACGTTACTAGGCTGGAAAATTACGTTTTGCCGGTCGAGCATATGATAGTTAATGCACGAGGCGCAGTCGAGTGCAGAAACGTGAATATACTAGAACCGGCAAAAGTTTACAGCCGTGTAATGTACGATATTTTTTGTTACACTTGATAGAAAGGCAAGATACAAGCAGCTGGATAATATGCGAGACATTCAAAAGTATTCAAGACAAGTGAATCAGCTGCTTTATTTAGATTCAGAATTTGATGGGCGAATTCCCAGATATAAACCAAAATAATGATAGCCTAGTGCAATCAGCTGGATAATATTCGACATAGGTAATGAGTCATAGGTAATGAGTAATGTAATGAGTTGCTATAAGACCCTATTTGTCAGCTGATTTTTCCGATCTAGTACGGAAAAGAGGCACTTTCCATACGTGAGAATTCTGTGGAAAGTAGCTACTTTCTATCAAGTGTAACAAAAAAGCGTTTTTGTAGAGATATTTAGACGCAATATCACACTATATTACACTGCCATGGTTTTCAAAAGTGGATTTACTTTTATAACAGTGCCATACTCTTCACAAGTACAAGTAGTTGTAGTTCCACCAGTTTAGAAGTAGATGAATTTGTAAGACTAGAGAAAACTAAGAAAACCCTGTTATTAAGAGACGAATCTATGCAAGCTAGGCATACTAGGAAATGTAAAATACTAGAAACAGAAATTTGATTAAAATAAAAGTGTGCCGAAGCTTAATAAAGTAGTGGAGAGAAGAGAAGACAAATGTGAGATAAAAGAGATGAACAGTTGAACATAAATGGAAAGAAAAAGAAGATGAAGTAAAACAAAGTAGTAAACTAAAAGAGTGGAGAAAGTAGGGAGAAACATACTAGAAAAAGAAATTCGATTAAAAGAAAAGTGGGCAGAAGCTGAATAAAGTATGGAGAGGGGAAGTTTGGAGAGAAGGCAAATGTGAGATGGAATGAGTTGGAAAATTGAAGATAAATGGAAAGAAAAGAAGATGAAGTAAACTAAAAAGGCGGAGAAAGTAGGGAGAAATTTTAGAGAGTATTTTTAAAATATAACAAGAAAGAAACAAACGAAGTGAAAGGGGATGTAGAGATGGAGTAGATGAAGAAAAAGAAGTTGAAGAAGACGAGGACGAGGGGGAGGAGGAGGAGGAAGAAGAAAAGGTAGAAGAAGAAGAACACCAGGAAGACGATGAGGAGGAAGAAGGAGAAGAGGAAGAAGGTGATGAAGGAGAAGAAGACAAGGAGGAGGAGGAGGAAGAAAAGGAATAAGAAGAGAAGGGTGATGAGGAAGAAGAGGAAGAGGTAGACCAAGTGAAAGAGGATGAGGAGAAAGAAGAGAATGAAAAACAAGAGGAAGAGGATGAGGTGGAAGAAGGTGCGGAAGGAGAAGAAGACAAGGAGGAGGATGAAGAAGAGGTGGAAGAGGAGGGGGAAAAGGAATAAGAAGAGAAGGGTGAAGAGGAAGATAAGGAAGAGGTAGAGGATGAGGACGAGGAAGAAGAAGAACACCAGGAATAGGATGAGGAGGTAGAAGGAGAAGGAGAAGAGAAAGAAGGTGAGGAAGGAGAAGAAGACAAGGAGGAGGAGGAAGAAAAGGAATAAGAAGAGGAGAGGAAGACCAAGAGGAAGATGATGAGGAGGAAGAAAATTAAAAACAAGAGGAAGAGGATAATAATTAGGTGGAAGAAGAAGAGAAGGGAGAAGAGGATTAAGAGGAAGAAGAGGAAGAAGAGGAAGAAGAGGAAGAAGAGGAAGAGGTAGACCAAGTGGAAGAGGATGAGGAGGAGGAGGAGGAAGAAAATGAAAAACAACAGGAAGAAAATGGGGAGGAGGTGATGAAGGTGAAGAAGACGAGGAGGAGGAGGAGGAAGAAAAGGAAGAAAAAGAGGTAGACGAGGAGGAGGAAGAAAAGGGAGAAGAGGAAGAAAAGGGAGAAGAGGAAGAGGTAGACCAAGTGGAAGAGGATGAGGAGGAGGAAGAAAATGAAAATCAAGAGGAAGAGGATGAGGAGGAAGAAGGAGTAGTGAAAGAGGTTGAGGAGGAAGAAAAAAAGATGAAGAGAAGGAATGAGAAAAAGAAGGAGACGTCAGTAAGAATTCTTACAACAGCGGAAGTAAGGGTGTTCAATTCTGACAGTTGGACAAGCTGATATACAACACCCCTTTCAATATTGTTCTCTGCTGTAACACAAGTTTCTGCTGTGTATGTTATGCAATTTATTTTTCAATTTCTGCAATTATTCTAAGCAGAAACCTACTTTTAATTTCATGAAAAGAATAATTAACTTTCAACAACATTCTACTCAAATGTACAATTATTCTTGCCGACTTGCTATTATGAATAAATAAGTACCGTATTCAATTTTGATTTGTTAGTTTGCTGTAGTAATATCTCATCAAATTTACGAACTACAAGTACGCTATATTTGAAACTACCAGTGATCTCTAAATTCCGTATCTGCTTCCTCCAGACAAATTAGAAAGTGTGGGAAGTGGGAAGCAGCAAACTAAGAACATTTAATGAGAAAGTCTTAATAATAGCTGAACTCCACGTTTTAACTCAATTTAGATGTGATGGGAGTCATTGTCACCAGTTCATTCATGCTTTTAAAACAAGCTGTTTTCACTTTTTTCATTCAGTAAAAAATTTCAATTTTTTGAATTTGTTTAATCTATTTGAATTTTTTATTCTTAAAACTGATTTTAGGCTGTGATCTGTGATATTTTTCATTCTAATTGAATTTCTTATTGAAATTCTTATGAATTTTTTCATTCTTAAAACTGACTTTATGCTGTGATAGCTGTTGACTACAGTAACAGTATTTTATGGTAATGTCATTAGTAATTGAATATAATAATAAACAAAAAGAATTTATTTTCTAAATAAATTTAATCTATTTGGGTAGGGTGATTTCCATTGACAGATTCATTAATGAATCTGCAACTTTAAGATAATTATAATTTGAATTTTTCAATGGAAATTACGCTACCCAACTAGATTAAATTTAGGACTAAATTTGCAAGATAATTACGACTCTAAATATTTACATTTTCAATGGAAATTAATAATAATATATTAATTTATTCAACACAATACGGCCAGAAACCATAAAATTGAATATCAAGTATACAAGAACATAAAATATTTAATATATTTTGCCTATATGCAAAGCCATACACAGGGGTGCCCACAGGGGGGGGGGGGCTATGACGCAGACTGCGTCATTGAAATTCTTGGGGGGGGGGGGGGTTCCAAAAAACGTTTTGGGGGGGGGTCGTAAAACTGATTTTAGGCTGTGATCTGTGATATTTTTCATTCTAATTGAATTTCTTATTGAAATTCTTATGAATTTTTTCATTCTTAAAACTGACTTTATGCTGTGATAGCTGTTGACTACAGTAACAGTATTTTATGGTAATGTCATTAGTAATTGAATATAATAATAAACAAAAAGAATTTATTTTCTAAATAAATTTAATCTATTTGGGTAGGGTGATTTCCATTGACAGATTCATTAATGAATCTGCAACTTTAAGATAATTATAATTTGAATTTTTCAATGGAAATTACGCTACCCAACTAGATTAAATTTAGGACTAAATTTGCAAGATAATTACGACTCTAAATATTTACATTTTCAATGGAAATTAATAATAATATATTAATTTATTCAACACAATACGGCCAGAAACCATAAAATTGAATATCAAGTATACAAGAACATAAAATATTTAATATATTTAATATATTTTGCCTATATGCAAAGCCATACACAGGGGTGCCCACAGGGGGGGGGGGGGCTATGACGCAGACTGCGTCATTGAAATTCTTGGGCGGGGGGGGGGGGTTCCAAAAAACGTTTTGGGGGGGGGTCGTAAAGTTGATTGAAACCGTGTTTAACGTGACAACATTAAAAAATATACTAAGAAGTCACCAGATAGAATGTCAATTAATGAAAATATATTTATTATTATTATTATTATTATTATACAATTGAATATGAATTAGCTAAAATAATAATGTTTAGGATTTGTGCAGGAACTTGTGCAGATGTACTTGAGTCTATTTCTAACGAAGAAATAATTGAAAGGTTTTCTGTTTCCTCATCCCAAAAACTTCTATGTGGGGTTTAGAGAGATAGATTTAACAATAGATTTTAGAGGGAAGTGATAGCCGCGAGCCGTAGCAGGTATCTGTTCAATCAGATAGATAAGCTGCGTTCTCGTAGGTCCTGTTTGTAACGGTGACCGATTAGATTGGCCAGCAAAAAAGACAATGTTCTCTGCTGAAAATCACTTCCCGGTGGTTCGGAACCCACCTAAAACTGTAGGTCCAACTCATCAATCACCATCATCCAACTCATTACCCACGCACAGGTCTCAGACCCATGTGGGCTTCATCCTCAAAAAAAAAAAAAAAAAAAACTTAGAAGGTGCCTAGCTAACTTGTAGATGGTCACAGTCTACAAATTTAAAATGTTTGTCTTCAAACTGTTGATGTTTTTCATGTATTTTACGATAACTACTTACTAATAAGTAAGAACTGCTTTTGAAAAACTTACTAAATACTAAAAATTCAGTAATTTTTCATAACTATGTCTTTATTTTGTTTTTGAAAGACACTTCTTTCGATTGTGTGTTGTAAATAACTATACATGAAATGTGTGCCTTTTATGTACTTCATCCATACATAAATTCTCCCAAGATACTACACTAAGTAAATAACCTGTTGTTTAACTACTGTCCAATAAATGTCTTAGTATTTTGAATTTTTGTCTTTTACAAATGAAGTTATTAACTCATTGTTTTCACTTCCTTTAAATGAACAACTTTTTAGAATTATTTAACCTTAATGTAATTGGGACACCGAACATAAACTTATACGTATTTCATTTTTATTGAACATTGTGTATTTGTAATAATATTTTATTGTTTAAAAACCATTTAGGTTCAAATTCTTATTTAGCTATTTTGCAATTAAGATCATTGAGCAGAAGTTCATAAATTCATTTCATTGATATTTCTTTTTTACCTTTACAAAAAAATGTTAGCTATGTAAAGAATCTCAAGAAATATACGGTACATACATTTTGTATATTATCGACTGGGTTTGAATTTTTTCAATAGTTTTATAAATCTTCTTTTAGTTTTAGAAAGAATACGGGGGGCTCTTTTCGCTTTTTTGGGGGGGGGGCCTAATTTATGGGGGGAGGGGGGATTGGTGCTAACTTTAGGGGGGGGGGTGCGTCATGAGGCTTAGGGGGGGTGGGCACCCCTGCCATACATGATTGTCACATGAAAATTCATTTACATTACACTATAACAACTTTTTTAATAAGAAACTTATATAGATCTCTTTTAAAAGTTGTGTTTTTGAAATCTAAATTATTGGGCAATTTGTTTAGAAAATCTGCCCCTATGTAGCTAGTTTTATTTTCAAAAAAAGTTAGCTTATCAGGCTGACAGTTATTCCTATTTTTGGTGTTGTACAAGTGTACCTGTGCGTTAATTGTAAAACTGCCAATATTCTTAACCACAAATAGTACAACTCAAAAAATAAAAATACATGGTACAGTAAGTATACAAAGCTTTTTAAAATCATCCCGACAAGGATGATTGAACCCCAATCCTGCTAAATACCTAATAGCACGCATTTGCAGAATAAATATTTTATTAATGTTCTGCAAAGACGTGCTACCCCAGAGCTCTATTCCACACGCAATTACCGTACCCACCTAGAATGTCATCTATACTTGCAATTTGAAGTGGGTTTTCTCATTCAGTGTTTATTGTCTATTCATATACCGTACATTATATGATTCAGTTCAGTACTGTACTGCGATAATTAATTAACAACTCGTATCAAGTTGTTAGGGAAGTGATAGCCGCGAGCCGTAGCAAGTATCTGTTCAATCAGAAGTTGCGTTCTCGTTGGTCCTGTTTGTAACGGTGACCGATTAGATTGGCCAGCAAAAAAGACACTTTCTCTGCTTTAAAATCACTTCCCGGTGGTTCGGAACCCACCTAAAACTGCAGGTTCAACTCATCAATCACCATCATCCAACTCATCACCCACGCACAGGTCTCAGACCTATGTGGGCTTCATCCTCCAAAAAAAATTATTGTTTGTTCCTTACTCATTGAAAATCTTAATTAATTTATAACAGTTTTTAACCAGTTATAATAATAATGTTTGTTTTTTTACAGGTTGGTGACTCATCTTTACAACCTCTTATTAACGCAACGTGAGTAAGCAATGTTTTACTAGATACATTACAGGATATTTTGGAGAAAAATTGATGTGGAACAAATATTAATTAGAATAATCCAATACAACCCATGCATTGCTGTTCAATTCCAATAAAATCAAAGTATTAATGATGTACATAATTTCTCATGGTATTTATGAAAACATTAAAAATCAACCTTCTTCTGTATTTATAAAAAAATTGTTAAAATTACCGAGGACTGATTGATAAATAGAAATATTTACGATAAATAATGAGTACTACTTAGTTGATTGTACATTGTACTCAATTGACATTACCAACATGTTTTCGGTTTTTGGGGGCAATTGATTCTCACCTACGAGAGATTTTAAACTTTTAATAAATTTTCTGCTACTAAAAGATACCTTAAGGAATAAAACTACATACTATTTTCTCCGATCAAGCAATTAGTTTTTTCAAAATTCATGTTTTTTAAATTTCAATTTTCAAAAAAATATTTGTTTGATTGAAATGAAAAGTATGTCATTTTATTCCTCGAAGTGTCTTTTTGTTATGTAAAATTCACCAAAAGTTTAAAATCACTCATAGGTGAGATCAATTGCCCCCCAAAACCGGAAAATTTCAACTTTGAACTCACATATTTCACAAAATAATTGTTTCCTCACAGCAATAGATCTCATTTCAAAGCCCTAATAACATCCAATACAATAAACTTCGAAAAGAAATTATGACCAAAAACCCTGGGCACAGCCTTAAGGAAAGAATCATGTAAAATCGAAAATTTTGCGATGAAAATCATAACATAGCTATTGTTCAAGCAGTGGAATGTGGAATGCATTCTGAACAGCCTTATAATGTGGGGATAACCCCGACACATAATTTTATAGTGGGGAATCATATTTTTTCAAATTTAGCAATGAAATCACTGTGTTTTATATTTAATAATATTGTCATGTTTGAGCTATATCAATATCTATATGTATAGCTAAAATAGTCAATATTTTATGTATTCCTATAATGGTCAGTATTGTATGTAATGTGATTATTCTATAATAGATAGATGATAGGTGATTTTTTTTTATAGTTTAAACACTGTCATTAAGGTAGCAATGTATTGCTTATATAAACCACAGCCGATTTCGGCTGTAGGTAACTCATCAATCCTCTACATTGTGCTTTAGTCCAAAGACCGTACTACACAAACGAGGATTAGATAGATTATCTTATCTTTCTTAGTTCATGTAAATTTGCAAATTTTGTATATCAGTGATTGAAAACAAAACTTCTTTATTTATTGTGACAAATTTACAACGAATGTGAAGGCGCAACAGACTCAAGTCCAAAACTGCTCCCTTCACAAATTTTGAATATGTTACATTGTCCAAAAATTATGAACATCACATAGATACTGTAGTAAACTTAGATGATGCTATTTTTATTGTGATGGAAATCACGATGATCTCATTTGTATGATCTTAATGATATTGACTACGGTAATGAGAATCTAATAGATGTAGTTACATGAGATGGCGAAGTTTGGACAAGGATTCGTCCATTCTCGATTATAATGTTCTAATTCTAGTTTAATCACAGTCCTTATAGATACAAGTTCGAAGTCCTAATAATATCCAATACAAGACCAAAAACCCTGCGCACAGCCTTAAACAAAGTGTCTTACAACTAAACCCTCAAACTAGCTAGTTTGTGATCGCCTCAGTTATTATGCCATCACTGTGCTACCAAGAGTTTCCTGGAGTGTTCGGTTGGTTAGTTAACGTAAGTGCTCTTGCACCAAATAATGTTGTGCTCCATTTTTGGTTTGGCGGTGGTGGGGAGTGGCTGGGGAGGGATGATGAGGAGGTTAGGCTGAGACTAGTAGTTGTTGAATTCCAATTTAGGTCACAGACACCACCACGCAACACAGGCTGCAGTGAGTAGAACGTCTACTACTAATGTTCAATGAAAATGTTCAATTTGTGCCACATGGCTGCAAGCAAAGGGCATTTTCAGCTCAATGCTACTACCAACTTCACCGGCAGTTTAAAAGTGAAAAATTGACTCAATTAATTTTTATAGTTTGTTTTTCTTTTTATTTTCTCCTCTTTCTTCTTTTTTCTCTTATTTCCTTGTTCTTCTTTCTCTTCCTATTCTCCTCTTTTTCCTTTTTTCACTGCCTTTTATCAAATCCTTGTAGTTTATCCTATCTCTTCTTCCTGCATCTCCTTCTTCTCCTCCTCCTTCTTCTTCGTCGCCTTCTTCTCCTTTTCCTTCTCCTCCTACTCTTCCTCATCCTCGCCATCCTCCTCCTCCTCCTCCTCCTCCTCCTCCTGCTCTTATATCATCATCATTATCATCTACTTCTTTATCTTCTTTCATCTTCTTCTTACACCTTTTTTTCACCCAATTTTCCTTATTCTTCTTTCTCTCCTCTTTTTCCTTTTTCCCTGCCGTTTATCAAATCTTTGTAGTTTATCCTATTTCTTCTTCCTCTATATCCTTCTTTCCCTACTTTTTATTCTTCTTTTTCTTCTACCTTTCTTCCTCCTTTATCATCATCATCATCTACTTCTTTTTTCTTCTTCCACCTTCTTTCTCATCCATTTTCCTTATTCTTCTTTCTCTCCTTTTTTTCTGCCTCTTATCAAATCTTTATAGTTTATCCTATTTCTTCTTCCTGCATATCCTTCTGCTCTTTCTTTCATCATCTTCTTCCATCTCCTTCTTTTTCTTATTCATCTACTTTTTTCTTTTTCCCTGGCGTTGTTTGATTATCAAATGTTTGTAAAAAAATATTTTCTGGTGCCAGATGCACAACAGTTAACAAATGACAAATACAATCTACAAGTAAAAACTCTTATTAGATTTTGCAGTAAGATCAAGTAAAAAAATACAAGTAAAAATAAAACTACTGTAGTATTCATATAACTTGGCAGCGTGTAGAAGATGGGAGGGCTTGCTAGATCTGAACCCAACTGCTGCCAAGTTATATGAAAACTACAGTAGTTAACTTTATTTTTTTTATTTTTTTTCGGAGGATGAAGCCCACATAGGTCTGAGACCTGTGCGTGGGTAATGAATTGGACGATGGTGATTGATGAGTTGGACCTACAGTTTTAGGTGGGTTCCGAACCACCGGGAAGTGATTTTACAGCAGAGAACAAAGTCGTTTTTGTTGGCCAATCCAATCGGTCACCATTACAAAGAGCGCCCAGGAGTTTCGTAGCTTATTTCTGATTGAACAGATACTGTACCTGCTACGGCACTCGGCTATCGACTATCACTTCAAGAGTTCGTCAAAATGTTTGTGCCAAAACAAAATAACAATAATTGGGTCTCTTTTTATTATTGATATAAATTTTCGTAATATGTTTCCCTCTACTTTTAATTTTTTTATTGGATTATAACCTCAAGCACGGCTCAATCAAGGTGTTTTCTTGTCTACCTCCTTGCCTCAAGTATTTTTAGCTAGAAATAATTAGTCATGAATCTTGTTCATTTTAGTAGTAAACCCTAGCAATATTCTTTTAACTATTTCAAAATAAAGGGGTTGGCTCAAGTTCTACTTTGAATAAATTCAATTTATTTTAGCCATATTACAGATGATGAAAAAAAAATCTATTATTCTATAATTCTATATTGGCAGAAGAGTCAAATAATAATCATTGAGCACCCTTTTAAGACTTTAACACTCGCATGTAGCAGATATAGCAGTATGCGGGTTCTGGTAATCGTTGCCATGACAACGCAGTGATGCTGCTCTCTCCTAGGCAACGACCCACTTCTCCCTACATAGATATACACTTAACATGCCCCTAGCTATAGATATAGTAGGCGTGCTATGCAGCGTTCATTAACCGGTCATGCGATTTTTCTGTAGCCGGTTTTTGGCAATTGCTCTGTGACATTTCCTGTTACTTTAAAATCTCATCTGGTTGGCTCTAATCCATTAAAATGTAGGACGTTAAATTAATTTCAAACTTCTGTACCGGATCACAATGTTTGTGGTGATTATAAGTGGGGCGCTTGTCTGTGATAAGATAAGGGGCTCTGGCTGGCTTCGTTTCAACCTTGGGTTCGAATCTCATTCAGCCATGGATGTTTCCCATTATTCACCTCATTACCCACGCACAAGTCTCCCGACTCATGTGGGCATCACCCGCAAAAAAAAATAAATAATGAATAATAAGACGAAATTGTCACAACCACATTTATTAAAACTTTGAGAAACTGGTTTCGGTTGTTGAACCATTATCAATCTCAATTAAACTAAAACTAAAGTACACAGAAGCTTTTTTACTGAACATAGAATGATACAATTGGCTAAGCGGGAAAGAGGCTGACCTTCATCGGACGTTGTGATTGGTTGTCAAGTCACGCCCCCTGGTGGGAGGAGTAACAAGCAAAAATACGAGTCAAATCAATAACTAAACACTGTGAACATCAAGAAAGCAACAAAGAAGAAAAAATACGTAATAAGGCTAGGATGTAATCAAATTAAAACTAAAAAATTAGAAGCTCACTGAAATGCAGTCAAGGTCAACTGAGAAATACACGCAAGAACTGTTTTTTAAAAAACAGTTTTTTCTTCTTTGTTGCTTTCTTGATGTTCACAGTGTTTAGTTATTGATTTGATTCGTATTTTTGCTTGTTACTCCTCCCACCAGGGGGTGTGACTTGACAGCCAATCACAACGTCCGATGAAGGTCAGCCTCTTTCCCGCTTAGCCAATAGTATCATTCCATGTTTAGTATATATTAAGCTACTCTGTACTTTAGTTTTAGTTTGATTGAGATTGATAATGGTTTAACAACCGAAACTAGTTTCTCAAAGTTCTAATAAATGTGGTTGTGACAATCTAGTCTCATTATTCATTATGGATACCTTCCACAATATCACCTTCGCCACTACAAAGAAAGTTTAAAAAAAAATACAGTTGCATAAGATAGTAATTGATTAAGACAGAAGTTAGAACTGTAAGTTATCATGTTGAATCAGTCTTTTTTTTGTAAAATTATTGTAAATATGAATGTACAAACAATTGAAACAACTAAAAATTTTAACAACATTCGTTAAGTTCATGGGAGCCTTACCGGAAACCGGTAAATGTTACCGGTTGCGTCTGATTGATATGTTCAAATTTTTAAACGTTTTTGAATTTGAATAGACCAATCAGACGCCACCGGTAACATGTACTCAAGCTACCATGAACTCAACCATTGTGTTGTTCAAATTATTGTACCAATTACAATAAATATATAACAAGTAATAAAGATAACTGTACTTGAATAGAATAATTTTGGAAGCTTTGGCTGCTCACACAGTAATACCTAAGATTTTTATTCTAATTTGAAATTTTGTGAAAAGCAGTTTTGGGCATTAGCCTGTTGTATTCACATTGATTGTATGTTAGATAAATGAACAAATAAATAAATACTAGAGGATAATCACCATCGCGAAATAAAAAACATGCGGCGGAATGGTGAGTGACAGATCGGAGCAGCATGAATACCACCATCCCACACCATGTGTTTGATTTTTCGATGGTGATTTTACTCGAGTATTGAATGTTCTATTGGGCAAGCAACCAAATCTTCCAACTCATTTTATTCAATTGAAACAAATTTATTATCATATCTTATTGTGTATAGTGGTGTTCATGCTGCTCCAGTCTGTCATTCACCATTCTACAGCATGCGTTTAGTTTTACGATGGTGTTTATCATCGAGTATAGCACCCCAAGTCTTCTGCTGACCAAAATACATTAATTGTTACCAAATGGTCAGAGCTTCTTTTTTATTGACAATATTTGTCGTTTCCAAGTCTAGTCAGGGACATCGAATCTTGAACATGCTAAAACTTTTCTGTTTTATTATAAGATAAAGATTATAATAATACTGTATTAATGTTTATAATTACTATAAAATTGATGAGTTTTTTGAGAAAATTGCCTCTGTAATTAGCTGATATCCATGTCTTTAATAAAACTTTATATAGGGTATCATGATTCATTCATTTCGTATTCATTGTTTTTATTAAGGTGACATTGTTATAATTAAGGTGACATTTCATACATCACTAGAGCTTTGCTCTGATATGTGGTTTTATGTGAAATTATATGATGAATAAATAAATAACTATAAGGTGTCTTGGTGTTTGGGAGAAATGTTTTGATAAATAATTTCTATATTTTCTCAAATAATTGTCGAATTGTTTAAGTAGCCTCGAATCGCTTTGCAGATTCAAAAAGAAGGTACTTGTAAAAACTAGCCCTATTCGCAGGAATATTCCAATGCATTACTTTAAAACATCCCTACGTTGGCACTCATCGGAAAAAACATTCATATATAGATCAAAATCAAAATCAATTTATTTTCCTTAAAGAACAAAATACAGAAGTAGGTATTAAGGCCGATTCAGCCTGACCAATGAGAAGACAGGGGGGCGTGGCCACCCCCCTTCCCCCCTCCCCCTGCTCAGACATTTTGTAAACACCCACCCTTCCCCCTGTCCCAGTCAGCCATTTTGTTTTTAAGGTCACATACCCCCCTTCCCTATGTGTCCCCACTTTATTCCCAATAGATTAAAGGGGGACCCCCCGCAAGCACCAATGAGAGAGGACCTATCCCCCCTGACCCCACCTCTCACAGAAGGTTCCCAATAAATATAGAACATACAGCTTTATATCTATATATACATGCTTGCAATTGTATATCTATATATACCTGCTTGCAATTACTATATCTATATTTGCAATAGCATCAGCCCCCGCCGCCAGATTTAGCTATTAATTGCATCTGCACACCTGCTACCTCCTGCTGTGATTCTCAAAGCCCTCTCTTTCGCACGTGCAGTGTTAATATACCCCCCTGCCCCTCCACCCATCGATTTAGCTATTAATAACACTTCCGCCCCCTGCTGTGAAAAAACTATTTCATAACGTTTAAAAGCAGAACACGTGCACAAGTTTTATGTAGATTTTTTTTTTTATGTGACTAATTAAGCTGTGGATTGTGCTCATTAACTTTTAACATGTTCTCTGCGGGAGTGAACCATCTACATCAACATGACAGAGATGAACATACATCTACTTTCTCTCTCAGGTCATTAACCTTTGCATGAATAATCCTGTCTGTGTGAGAGAGAGAGTCTTTCTCTCTCACTCTCTCTCAGCTCATTTGAAGGTCACAAACATGTTTTAACCTGTCTGTGTGAGAGAGAGAGGCTTTCTCTCTCACTCTCTCTCAGCTCATTCATTACCCTCAGTTGAAAATTCAAATATGCTTTGCAATAATATTAAACTCATCTATAGCTATACCAATAAGTAAACTGAATGACCAAAACATGGTATTATTGAATCTCGTGCACTACCTTTTGAGGTGTGCAAGTGAAACTGGATCCTCCAATAGATTCATAGGCACCTGCTATTAGTAACATGGTTTCTAGGCAAACCCAACACACATAATCGCGTTTAGCATCATTAAATGTTGTTAGACACAAATAGGTGTAGAATGCTGGTGTACTTTTTCAGGTCATTAACCTTTGCATGAATGCACATGCCACGTTCTGTTGGTTTCCCCCTCATGATTAAAATTTTTTACATTTTTTATCTGCTAAATCATATAGAGCATCCCAAAGTTCGTTTGTATCTGAAATAATTTTTATGGGGGAATCGTTAGAACACCCATAGTGCAAATGTCCCTCCTCACTTATAACTATATCTAGGAGATCATATATTTCAGATAAAATAGGATAGCAAAAATTCTCAGTTTTTGTTGCAGACAAAGTTCCATCATCTGCCTCGGTTGAAAATTTAATATGCTTTGCAATAATATCAAACTCGCTTACTGAAATAGCCATCAGTAAACGGGATAGTTTTTTAAATTTTGTATAGCTGTAGCATCGCATCCTTCCTCTATGATAGTTAAACACATACTGAATGACCGGCGGTTTGTTAGTTAGAAAAAGCCTCCAAAGGAACGTCAACCTCACCGCCTTATTGGAGGTCACTCTTTTTTTATTTGGGTAAAAAGAGGTTCGCACAGGGCTAGGTCACATAAACCTGTGCTATGGAGAAAAACCCATTGTAAAAATTTACATTTCTTTCAACTCTACTTGTCCGTTCTCATGTTCGCATATTAATACAAAATTTCTCTTGTTAAAATCTGTCAAGTTCTCATTATTTAATACGCTTTTAAATTTATCACATAGTAATAAATCGAAATAAGAGTCTCCCTCACTGTCGGGATCGTCGAGATTTAGTAACACTCTGCCTGTACCATAAATTATTGCGCTTTCAACGGTCAGATATGAACCAAGAGGTACTGATTCTAGAGGCAACACCTCACGTGCCAAAGCGTTGAATGCAGCCATGTTGAATCGACTCATCTTTCCTAATGATTCAAGTTTCTCAATTTCACTCCTTTTATGCATTCTCCCCACCGCTGTTTGCGCAAGCGCAGTTTGTAGCTTCTTCCTCAATTTGTAATAATTTTTTAACGCAAAGCCTATGAGGCCTATAATAGGATAAATATTCGTAAACATCATTCAAATTTACACTGTTTAAAAAAATTTGTTTCAACTGTCTCGCAAGTCCAATGTTTTCACGAGTAGAATTTCTAATGGCATCCTCACACAAATCAAACCACTGCAGATATTCTCGTAATTTGTTCTCTAATTCTTTATCCGCACACATCCACTTCTGGGGATCCATTATCTACAACTAATTATTTATACAGCGGGATTAATACCGAAAAATTGATAGGTTTCCTACCAACGCCCACGCTACAAATTCTCACTTTGTGTGATTCCAACTCATAACCACAGTAAACGCATACGACCTTTTTTCCATCATAGTAAAATCCTTGTCTCGCATAATTTCTTTTGCTTGTTCTACTATAAAAAGCGCAATTCCTCATACTTTTCATTCGATTATTTTCACAAGTATAATCCCCCTCCTCTCCTATCTTTGGAAGCGTGTTAGATGTTAATAGTTGCAAATAATGTTGTGCACTTATTAGAGCGCATCTCCCACCTTCTACATTTTTGTGTATGTTACAAACCTCAAAACACCACGTATCTTTAGACTTTGTGAAATTAGGTTTCGCGTAATATTCCGGTATGTTACGTACATCATTATGATACTTTTTCAAAAATGCCGCTTTTTCTGTTCCCTTTGTAAAAATGCAATCATACGCGCCGAGATATCCTCTCATCAATGAATCTGTAAACTCCATCTCCCCCTCATCCCATAATATTTTATGATAATGTTGTTCTAACCAGGTAGCCTCGCGAAACATTTTCCAGCTCAAAGTAGATTTCGGAAAAGGAGGTTTAAAGTGTAGTACCACATAATTACCAGCCCGATCAACCAGCGCGAATTCTTTTAAAATTATTTGATTATTATCTCCCTTAAACCAGTGTAGATCCGCAACGGCAAAATTCTTCTTCTTTTCTTCCATGTCGCACTGTATTCCCACTGTACGTGTTTTTCCGTCTTCACTAGCCTCAAAATCTCCAATCGCCTCTTGAAACACCGAAGAAGTCGACATGTTGCTCACTCACACACACCCACACGAATGATAAATTATTTTTTACATTTCACCTTTTAAACATCCCCCTACCGGCAATTTATTGTACTTCTCTAACTAATGAGGTTAAAGGCGTGTATTCCATTATTGAATCGCTTATAAGAATACAATATGCCGAAGTCGAGTTTGGTAGTTCTTTACTAAATTCCATATCTAATCTTATATCTGTGGATGTTTTCAAATGATCAGATTGGTGTGAACAGTCAATCACAATTATTGGTGATTTTTCGCAAAACGCTTTAAAATCAATAGCGTTCCCATGCTCTGCATTTATAGAGCGGTTATAGTAACTCGGCGCGAAATCTAAAAACATGCGATACATTATCTGCTTATTCCCCAACAAATTATCATAGGGATAATATTGACTGTTTAGAAATAATTTAACGTTATACAACTCGCACGAATCAAAATCAGACATTGATTTATTAATAGAATTTTTCTGAGCCGTTTGAAAGGCTAAAATTACATAACGTGGAACATCTAAATGCGACGATGTTTTTATTGCCCACGAATGAATTCTCGATGTCGCCATGTTTGGAAATTCGTGAATCTCCCATCTTCTAAACGCAAGTTTTAAAGGACGATCAGAATCGAGTAATTTCAAAAATTTCAACCTTACGTGATCTTCCAAATGGATGTACGGAATTTTCCACTGTAGTTTATCAATTGTTAAAGAAACATTTGTTCCTGTAGCCGATTCAACGCAGTTTAGATCCGACGCACTTCTCAATAATACAAGCTCTTGTTTCAAGTTTAAAATTATTCGTTGAAAATCTTCGAAAAATGGTAACAAAAGTTTCAGCGGTACGCAAAAAATGAATTTATTATCCGTCAACTTATATCCATCTCTATCAAATCCTGCCAATTGGTATGTATTTGTATCGAAAACATTTTTCAAAAGCAATCCTTTAATTGTAGACGTAATTCCGACAAGTCTCGATTTCGCTACTTGCTGTCCCGCCAATTCATAACGAATCTCATCAAACAGATGGCCTACCACGTTGCTGACAAGTTTATATTCGGCATGCACCGGTGGATCCTCGGGTTTCGCACCCGGCTTTGTACATTTAACACTCCCCTCAATAAATAGAAAGGATTTACAAGGGAGTGTGTATATATCCTGTTGATTTACAGGAAGCCTTACTTCATCCGAATTACCTAGTTTCTGTCCAGAATATGTTGTGTGCGTGTGAAATTCGTACTTAGTAATATCAGAGTAAAATTGAATTTGACTATCGACATCTAGAATTTCACTTATTGCGGCTCCCGACATTTTTCCAATTAACTATAAATCCCAATTTTTCTAGTATTCTCGCGTTTTTAGCTGTTAATCTGTTTTTCGGCGTTAACATAGGTGTTAACGCTACTGAGCTTAAACTCCTACTGACGCTTTCTCTGTTCTCATCTCGACGCTTAGGTACGGCATTGAATACAATAAAACCCATCTTCTAACTTTTCTCACGAATATGTAACCTCACAGTTATACTATCCCCTCGAAAATCGATAAGTGATCCGTCTTGATCGGTTACCATCACATTAATAAACTGAATTCTACGCGTATTGAGAGGTACATATATAATTTCTGCGGGCGTTTCATTAATCAAATAACCGGGCGGTACCCTCGGCAGAAATTCGTAAATAATATGCTTTTCATCTCCGTTAGCGAAGCTTCCACATGCTAAATTACACGACACCACGATTGTATTAATATGACTGATCGAGACTAAATGATTTGAATAATGCCATGTATTTGCTTCGAGTAGAAGTTTATCAAACCCAAGTGTCTTACCAATTGAATCGTCAAAAGTTAAATCTACTGGTTTATCGGAATAAATTCCAACTTTCATAGTGTTATTATTCGGTTGTATAACAAGACTCTCATCGCTCAAGTTCAATTTCAACTTTATAGCGCTTATTATATTATCAATTTCGTACGATCCTGTATCAAGATTCACCAGTTTATCTCCATATTTAAAACTGGAATTTTTCCCCCTTATTATATTCGGTATACTATTAAACGTCCACAAGTTAACCAATCCAATTTCCCATTCGCGATTTTTATCCAATTCCAGAGCGTGGTTTAAATTCTCATATAGATTACTTGTTTTTGAGGTTAGTGTAATAACAGCCATCCCTCACTCAGCTAATGCTTTCAACACAAGCGTAAAATTACAACTGGTTAGCAAGAAATAAAATCACTAGGTGCCCACAAATGTCTGTGTTTAGCCGCTGCAATTGGTTGGTATTATAGAATATTTTTACATTATTTTCTTTTTCCCAATATTTTGCCAATTCGCGTGGCGGTTGCAAGTCACCGATCGGATCAAAATAATACACATTTTTTCCTCGTTTAATATATGCGGTCCAATGTGTTCCCATTCCAATCTGTTTGTCTAAATTAACAATTGCGAGCTCATTATTTCGAATTTTACTCGGAAGTGTATCAATCATATATATGCCCCTTAGTGGTATATCTAATATTTTGCACCATTTTATCAGGTCATAGTTTGACAGCGGGCCGTTCATCTTTGCGTTTTTCTCTGTCTTTTCCTCTGCTTTTTTCCTCCTTGCTTCTTTTTAACCTTTGGAAATAGTGTTACACCGTATTGGGTGGGGGGTACTAGTATTCTTCCACCTGTTGGATATGGTTTCAGATAAAAACCGCGACCAGCAATATGATTTTTTAACCTATTGATCGCCTTTTGCCTAATACTATCACTATGCGTTTTTCTAACTCCCCTCGTTTTTCGTTTTCTCAAACCGCCACCAAATGCGGATTTCGCTTTCATAATGTTTGTAACAAGATAAGAATATGCCCTCTCAGATAACCCCGTTTTTGGATCCTTGAAAATTTCCCAAGCTCCATCTGCCAAGTGCCTGTCAGCCTCCGCCCGCGTCTTGTTATCAGACGCTCGGGAGTAAACTATGTCGTGCGTCTTACATAAATCATCAAGACGGTTTATTCCTTTATCTCCACGTGCTAACCTCGACCTTAACCTCGTTCCTGGACCGCAGAAATTATACCCATCTAGGTGCGCTTCTACAGGTAACAGGTCAACCCCCCTATTTATCACTGTACCCAAAATATTCCCAATTTTTGATAAAATACCTCTACCACGCTTACGAACAGTGCGGCGCTTTTTCTTAACAGTGTTCATCCTTTAAAGGTTAAACATAAACTGAACTGTAATTACTACTACTACTACTACATAATTGATTAGTTTTCTTCAAAAGAAAATTCGATTTTTCATTAAAAGTCTTGGCACAATTTGCAAGAACGCTATAGTATTTGTAGAAATTACAAACTGTTTCTCGCTCATCAACCATAAATTTATACCAATGTATCAACCCAATTTCAAAGGAAATTGGTGTTTTATAATACGAATTAACGCAAGATTTAATATTGAATAAAGTATGATTTCTCAGTGAAGTTGACGATCCAAAGGAATTGAAAAGAAATTGCGTATCATTTCGTTTCTCATGCAGATTGCACGATTTATTTTTATTTAAAAGTAGTACGGTGTTTAGACAGCATAATAGAAATATAAATAGTACTATCGTTTTCCACACGTGCCGCATCGCCAAAGCACATTCCATGTTGACAGATGTAAACATACTGATAAAAATAGAACACCGTGTTGAGGGGGAGAAGCGAGCGCGTGCCAGCGAGAGCTTCCTGCGAGCTTCCTTCTTTTAGGTGCTCACCTAAAAGAAGGAAGCTCATCGCATCCCGCAATCCTTTTTTAGATTGTCGCGCACACCGCTAAAAGATCATTCGCGTTTTGAACGTCATAGTTATCGGATCGAAAAAGTGTGATCATCTTTATCAGTTTGAAAGCGTCACAACAGTTTGAACTTTAGCTATCCGCGCACAGCGATAAAAGAGCATTTGCGTTTTTGAACGGCACAACAAGAAGAGTGATCATTTTGAAAGCATCACATCAGTTTGAAACAAAGGTGAGCAATAATAATTCAAATCTTTATTTACATTAATCAATTATAACAAACTTGAAATAAAGCCACAAAATAATCAAACTCATAAAAATTATCTTCAACCCAATCACGCATTTTTACAAGTTTTTGGGTAAATACTGTTAGTGCAAAAAATCTTGCATATTAAATTGGAGCAATTGTAATAGAAATAGTAATTGTTCAATAATATTTACAATAAATCTTCTCACACCTGATTAATGCAGACGACATCTCCATAATCTGATAATAAGTGTGCATAATCCAAATTTTTAAACATCAATCTGATCCATTTTCCCTATTTTGTATGTTTCAGTTCCAACTAGAGGTGTTTCAAGTCTACAACAGAGCGCAAGTGATTCCTCGGCTTCCTTCTCGTACAGGTTTGTTTACTTTTTTAATTAATTCTCCTCCTTCTCCTCCTTCTCCTCCTTCTCCTTCTCCTTCTCCTCCTCCTTCTCCTTCTCCTCCTTCTCCTCCTCCTTCTCCTCCTCCTTCTCCTTCTCCTTCTCCTCCTCCTTCTCCTTCTCCTCCTTCTCCTCCTCCTTCTCCTTCTCCTTCTCCTCCTCCTTCTCCTCCTTCCCCTTTAAGACTGTTCTTATTATATATACAAAACGATGCATGACACAGTTTTTTCGAATCTGCAATAATTACTTTACAATATACACATTGCAAATAACCCGTTTTATGTAGAAAAAATCCATTACTCGCGAAATATTCAGCATTTCTTTTAAAAACCAATATCCTCTTATTAAATGAGTTTGACCAGTGAGGCTTTGATGTTTGATAAAATGTCTTTATTCGCTGGTCGTAATCCCGAAGATTATTAAAATTTTCATTCTCGATAGAAATATTATGCATTCTCCTCCACCCACAATTCGGACTATGTTTTTCATGTTCTTTTTCGGGATCATCTGTTATTAGCCATTTTTCCAAACCAACTAAACAAAACACGCACTGCACTGAGTCTGGTGGTGTCTTGAATACAAATCCCAGTTTAGCTAAATGTTTAGGCGATAAAAGGGGAGATTCGAATTTTTTCCATCTCTCATCAAAACTCAACAACCTCAATCTTTCGTACATTAAAACGTGTGATTGATCCATAGTGTGCCGATCAACTTCTAATCCACTACTAACTTGTTTGTTTTAGATCAGTTGTACCAGCGGAGTGTAAGAGAGCACACATCTGAGTGAGAGGATACATCTGAGAGAGAGAGCGCACATCTGAGAGAGAGCACACATCTGAGAGAGAGAGAGCACACATCTGAGAGAGAGAGCACACATCTGAGAGAGAGAGAGAGTTCATCATTTGCCATCACCCTTTTACAATGTAAGTAGCGATTATTGACTGCGCATTATTTCGAATTATTTTTCTCGGTAGAAACTATTATTCTGCAGAAATCACACTGCATGCGAATATCTCCATTCAACTAATTCTGCTGCCGATTGTTGTACATTGGAGGAGTAAACTCGCGTTCAGTATTCCTACTTAGTTTTACCAGCACACTTGAGTGTTTGAAATAATTTACAATTTTTCCCACACCGAAATTTTCTGGACGAATTACACAAAAATTTATCAATTTTGTTGTTACACATATTAAATGTGTGATAGACACCATTACACGATTCGTGATGGTTATCTGCAATATGTAATTGCATTATTCGATAAAAACAAGTATCTGAATTACATTCTCCAATAAATTGGTGTAATGGTTCATTGAGTGCAGGATTTATACACATGCAATAGTGTCCAAATTCTCTTCCATAGCACTCATAGCGGTGGAAGCGTAATTTATGTATTAATTGTTTTTCGAACGAGGATTTATTTTTAATAAACTTTTCTTCTTCTTCCTCATCTACCGCCACGTTTATATCCATAGATATAATCTGTTTCACACTCATAATCTTTTTTAACCTTTCAGTTGGAGAACACAGTGGAATCGCTTCCTTTGAAAGTCAATCTTTCGTAATTTAGCGTGGTGATCAACTTCTAATCTGCTACTAACTTGTTTTGTTTTAGAGAGAGAGCACTAATTCGTCAAAATGCGGTATACAATCAAGGATCTGCGTGGATTGAACAATAACGCGATACGTCACCGTATAACCTATCTAGACGAGGAGCTGGACGTGGAATCGACTTTGGAAGCTACAAAACCCATAGTATTGAACCAGATCGTCGAGGAGTCAGACCGTTTCCACGGAAATGTGAAATGGTTTTTAGTGTTAAATATTATATTACAAAAATTGATTGTTTTGCCCGAGGAAAGTGAACAAATTTCGAGTACTGTAAACTTTCACAGCTATTCGGCAATATGTGTGAATGTTCGTGAAAATTTAGATGAATTGAACAAGTACTATGAATTAGCTATTAAGAAAATTTTAAATTCTTTCCAGAATTTTACAAAATTTGGTAGTGGGTGGGTTTTGAGTAGAATACATTCTTTAGATTTAAACATAATTCGGTATAATCCTATGTACACATCCTCATCTTCCTTTGTAGAGACTCCCGATTTTATTGTAAGGAAAAAGTGTGTGATTAACATAAAAAATTTCAATGACGAGAAATGCCTTTTGTGGTCAATTCTCGCTTATTTCCATCATCGTCGCAGAAATATGACTGTTGAATATTTGAGCAAGTTTGCTCACACAGTCAACACAAACGGGGTCAACTTCCCAGCCACCATGAGAGATGTTAGGAAAATTGAAATTTTGAATCCCAACATATCTATTAATGTAATTGCGTACGACGATGGTGGAAAGAAATTCTATCCCTACAGATGTAGTATATATAGGCAACGCAGACATCAGGTGAATCTTTTGCTTTTAACAACTAAAACCGCACCACATAAATCACATTTTTGCTTGATCAATACCGCGAACGGGAAAAACGGGTTGTCTCGGCTCTTGAGTCATTTATCAAAAAGAGGGCATCAAGTACACATATGCGAATTTTGTTTCCATCGTTTCACAACTGACAAAATGGTAAATAGAGATGGAAAACAAAATTTGGAAAGGCATCAAGAGCTTTGTTCAAAGTTCGCGGCGCAAAGAACGGTGCTACCCAAAGAAGGTGATGTAATCAAATTTACAAACTATACTTATACACTTAAACCTAAATATGTAATTTACGCCGATTTTGAATCGTTTATTTTACCAATTAAAAGCGGAGAAGAGGGGGAAGAAGAAGCTGATGCTTCAGACCCTGTTACTAGTAGCTTCACAAAAAAGACACGTGAGCATGTTGCGTGCGGGTATTGCTTTGTAGTGTTAAATATACATGGTGAAATTTGTCACGGACCCATTCTTTATCGCGCGCGAAATGAAAGTGAAAAAATTATTAAAAAATTCGTTGATGATGTAACAGATTTAGGTGAAATGCTTTATAATGATATGAAACGCGAAATACCGATGATTCCATTAAATGAGCGTGAACAACAAGTATTTGATGATGCAAAACAATGTGGTTTATGTGGGAAGGATTTCTTGATTGGTGAGGTGAGATGCAAACACCACTCGCACGAATCAGGCGAATTTATTTGTGCAGCTCACCAAGCCTGTAATTTAAATGCTAAATCACCCGATTTTATTCCATGTTATATACATAATTTCGCAGGGTACGATTCCCATTTTATTGTGCAAGCTTTGGGGAAATGCAAAAGAAAAATACATTGCATCGCCAATTCCTCTGAAAAATTTATGACAATTAGTATTGGTAAAATTAGGTTTTTAGATAGTTTTAAGTTCATGAATGCTTCATTAGATTCACTTGTAAAAAATTTGTCAGAAAGTACTGAATTGGAAACGAAATTTAAAAGGATGTACACTGTATTCAGAACACCTGAACAGCACCAGCTTTTAATCAAAAAGGGTGTGTATCCATACACTTATTTTGATTGTGCTGAAAAGTTCAATGAAACGTGTCTTCCTCCCATAGAAGCATTCCACAATGATTTGAACGATTCACCATTGGATCCTGCTGAATATGAACATGCACAGAAGGTGTGGAAAGCGTGTAATATTTCCTCTCTTGGCGAATATCACGATCTATACCTTCTAACGGATGTTCTGCTTTTAGCCGATGTTTTTGAGGATATGCGCTCATCATTATTCGACAAATATGGATTGGATGCTATCCACTTTCTCTCATTGGCACATTTCTCATGGAATTGCATGCTAAAATACACACAGGTGGAGCTTGGTTTGATTCGGGACATTGATATTCATCTTATGATTGAGGGTGCAGTGAGAGGAGGATTATCGGTCATTCCGCATAGGTTCGCTGAAGCGAACAACCCATATATGTCGAATTATGATGAGAGTAAACCTACTAATTACCTTGTTTACCTGGATGCTAACAATTTATATGGATACGCAATGTGTGAACCTCTCCCGAGCGGAAATTTTAAATTTTTGAATGAGAATGAAATCGCACAAGTAGATTTTTTAAACTTGAGTGCCGATTCAGAAATTGGATACATTCTGGAGGTTGATATGCAGTATCCACAATACTTACACGATTCTCACAATCAGTTTCCCCTTGCCCCCACAAAAGAAGCAGCCCCCCTTCACCTGATGTCTGAATATCAAAAACGCGATTCGCAAAAATCATCAACAAAACTCCTTGCAACACTTTATGATAGAACAAAATATGTAATTCATTATCGCAATCTCCAGCTTTACACTCAGTTGGGTATGCGTTTAACGAAGATTCATAGGGTAATTAGTTTTACGCAGTCCCGTTGGCTACAACCTTACATTCAATTCAATACGGAATGTAGGCGAAATGCCAGGAATAAATTTGAAGTTCAGAACTTTAAAAATTTATCGAATATAATATACGGAAAATCTCTCCAGGGTAATCGACACCATTGCACCGTAAATCTCATAACAGATGAGAGAAAATTGGATAAATATGTTTCCAGGCCATTGTGTAAACGCTGGGTGATTTTTGATGAAAATGTAATTGGGGTGTTTTCAAGAAAATCTGAAATATGCTTGAACAAACCAATTTATGCGGGTTTCACCATTTTGGAATTGAGTAAACAGCTAATGTTTGATTTCCACTACAACAAAATTTTGAACATATATCGTCCTGAAAATGTGAATCTATTAATGTCGGATACAGATAGTCTTTTCTATGAAATAAAAACTGAGGATGTGTACCAGGATATTAGGAATAATTTGACGTGGTTTGACACATCTGATTACCCAACCACTCACAAATGTTATAGTCTTGTAAATAAAAAAGTGGTTGGGAAATTTAAAGATGAGACAAATTCAAAAATTATCACACATTTTGCTGGCTTACGGCCCAAAATGTATAGTTTTAAATATGTAGATGATGAGAATGAATTGTATAAAAACGTAGCTAAGGGTGTAAAGAAATCTGTTAAAGATCGCTGTCTAACATATGATTTGTACAAAAAATGTTTATTCGAAAGAAGCTCACATTACGAGAGGTTCAATATGATAAGGAGCTATTGTCATAAAGTATATCAGATTGCATGTGCAAAAACAGCGCTCTCATGCTATGATGATAAAAGATACATCATGCCCAATTCGGTTGACACCTTGGCATGGGGTCATTATAGAATCCCCCAAGTTGAAGAAGGAGAAGAAAAAGGAGAAGAAGAAGAAGAAGAAGAAGTAGTAGAAGAAGAACCTTCCTCTCAAAGTGTGAGGCGGTGAGTGAGGAGAGGAGAAGTGAGGCGCGCTGCTTCACAAAAAGAGGGTGGCTAAAAATAGATTACCCACGCGACGCGTGGACGCGTGCCGAGGCAGTTGAGATATATCACACGTGTGTGATGTCGACAAAAATGAATGAAATTAGACATAGATTAGCACAAGAATTGCATTCTGTGCCAAGAGTACATTTTAATAGGAGAAAATATGAGATTAAAAGTGAGGTGGATCTGCTTCAGGCAGATTTAATTGATATGAGCTCGCTGGCGAGAGATAATTCAAATTTTACTTTTATTTTAGCTGTAATTAACTGTTTTTCTAAATATGCTTATTGTGTGCCAATAAAATCCAAAAGTGCCGGCTCTGTGTATGCTGCACTTGAACCAATTATTCGTAAAAATAAAAATGTTAAATTTTTTCAGACAGACCAAGGTACCGAATTTTTTAATACAAAAGTAAAAGCATTATTGGATAGGTATAATATTAAACATTACCATGTTTTTAGTGAGAAAAAAGCTGCAATAGTCGAACGTTTTATTAGAACTATTAAATCAAAAATCTATAAATATTTAACGCAGCATGGAACAAAACGATGGGTGGGAGCATTACCAACAATGGTTAAAGAGTATAATAATGCTTTCCACAGAACAATTCAAATGCGGCCATCTGATGTTCGCAAAAAACATCGAAATCATATAATAGCATCGCTTAATAAGGCGGCCAATGAGAACTTGCGTTTGAAATCTAAACGAATAAAACCGAAATTTAAATTGGGCGATGTTGTACGCATTAGTAAGTACAGACAGGTTTTCGACAAATCGTATAATATTAATTGGAGTGGGGAATTATTTATAATTCATTCAGTCTATCCGACTAAGCCACCTACTTACATCTTGCGTGATTTGAAAGGGGAAATAATTTCTGGCCGTTTCTACGAAGAAGAAATGAAAAAAACAAAGCTGGATGAGGAGGAGCAGAAAGTTTATTTAGTAGAGAAAATTATAAGGAAAAATAAAGATAAAATAATGGTTAAATGGTTAGGTTTCAGCGAACCTACATGGATCGAGAGAAAGAATTTACTAGGTTAAGAACTGTATTGTAAATACTATGTATTATATTGTAAATACTATGTATTATATTGTAAATAAGCGAAATGTTGTATATTGGAAAAGAACTGAAAAATATTATCAATAAATTGATATAATATGTTGAAGCATGTGTTTTATTCAGTTATCCATTGACTATCATAGTGATACAATGGTAAAGGATACGACCATACCCATCATCAATTTTGATGAGGTTATTACAGGTAAACCGAACATTGGCAAGAGTAAAAATGGTAGTTTATTACCGCATAATGCACGCATTATCCTGATTGGAAGATCCAACAGTGGTAAGACAAATACGTTATTGAATTTGATTTTCAATAAAAACGGATTGAAATTTAAACATTTATACTTATTTAGTAATTCTTTGTACCAGGATAAATATGAATTTTTGAAAAAGGTGTTTTCAAAGATAAAATGTGTTACTTTTCATTTATCAGACAATACTGATATGATAAAGCATCCCAACAAAGTTGAGAGAAACTCTCTTGTCATTTTTGATGATTTACAATTAAGCAATGTACCTCAAATTCGTAATTACTTTACAATGGGTAGACATCGCGAAATTGACACAGCCTACTTGGTACAAAGTTACGGATCTATTAAAAAACATCACATCCGAGATAACGCAAACATGCTAATTATTTTTAAACTTGATCAATTAAATTTGAAATTAATTTATAGGGATTTTGTAGGGGAAGATATGAGTTTCAGTGAGTTTAGAAAACTATGTTGGGAGGTGTGGTCAAAAGGTGCTCACAAATTTGTTTCTATTTTTACTGAATGTAAGGCTGAAAATGGAAGATACAGAGAGCAATTGGATAAATTCATAAAGATTCCTTTGCAATGAGGTAACTTCGGTGTTTGCACGTTTTTTGTTCATTCAACGTCGCGGCATTAATGGAGAAAGTTAATATGCGTAAGAAACGCGGTCGTGCTGCTCCTACCGCAGCATCATCTGTTGGGGAGAGAAGCAGTTTAATAGATAGAATAAAAAAATTGAGAAAAACTATTATTGAAAAACACAGAAATTTATTGGGTTTTCAAACACAGAGTGAGGAATTTAATCGTAAAAGGTTGGAACCAATAATTACTCCATTAATTGAACTCAAAAAGAGCACAATCTCTGCCAATGAAACAGTAAAGCGCGAAAAAGAACACAAGGTTGAACCGCTGGTAAGGGAGAAGGAGAAGGAGGAGGAGGAGGAGGTGGAGGAGAAGGAGGAGGATGGGGAGGAAGATGTAAATATTTCTGCTAATGATAAATCTGCTTTCTTTGATTCGACTTTGAATATTACTAACCGTCGCACTCGAATAGAAGAAATTTTAGACAACTATTTAGGTGTGTTTCATAACGAGAAATTAGATAATTCTATTCCTTACGGTATACGTTTTGATCATAAACAAAATTTATATTTTATCGGCGATGAGCCCGTAAGTTTTGATGATGTTTTTATAACTGTCGGCGAACAAAGGTTTAGAATGACTCATGGTTTGTTGGAGCTATTGTTTAACAGTAGACCAAATTCAAATCTCTACAATAACAAAGATTTGGCGAAATATAAAAAAATATTATCACTGACATCTGTACATATTAATAACCAGGGTTACGTAATTCGCAATTCTGGTAAAAAATCTCAAATTATACAGAAACTTTTTCCACCCAAAAAACGTTCAAAGTATGGGAAAGGATTATTGAATTTTGTTAGAAATAAATCACGTGATAGAAACTACATATTCTGGGATGATGTTAACGAAATAGTCGAACGGTTATTTATTTTAATGGGTTCAAAAAATGCAGGAAATTCAGCTCACGATATTGAAATCGATTCGATATTACAAGAACTGCGAGAAGCTAGCTTTATACAGTAAAAAAGCGAAGACAGGCCGTGTTGGCAGGAAGCTGTTCGGTAGAGCGAAAGAGGAGAGAAAGAAATATGAGAGAGATGAGGCTGGGTGAAACCGGCTGTTGCGAAAGAGGAGGTTAGAAGGAATGCGGTGAGGGCGCCTCCTCACCCCTCTGCGAAACATCGTGTAAAGTGAGAATAGCCGACTAAAGACATGAGCTGGGGTGGTGACGTCAGTGCTGCCAGCGCGAGTCATCTTGACAAGCAACACAAATCGGAACCTCTCCGCTAAAGCGGGTGTACCGAGGTGTTGATAATTAATTTCGACATTCGAACACATTCGAACAATGAACACCGATCGATTCGGTAGGATGCATACAGTGCATGCGAAGCAATTAGAGGAGTTAAAAAAATTAGTAGCGAATTTTGACAAGTTGAAATATGAATTGAGTGAGTTGAAGAAAGCTGTTTTAACTAGAACAGAATTTAACAATGAAAGAAGCCAACTTGTGTCGTTTGAAAATCTCAATAGTGGATTAAGTATAATTAACAATGTGTTGGAAAAACGCATGCATGATTTAGAACAGGTTGTTTTAACTAGGAGAGAATTTGAGCAGGAGAAGGCTAGTGTGCTGGTGAGTAGACATACCCTCAATAATGAGATGAAAATTATTAGCAAAGAGGCAGAGGCAGAAAGAGATAAACTACTCACTCGAGATGAATTCAATAGGGAAAATTTACTCACTAAAAAAGAGTTTATAATTGAAAAAGCAGGATTCATCTCATATGAACAACTTAACACAGCTGTAAAAATATCACAGGACCTATTAATGGATTATGTGCATAATAATCGAGATTTCAAGAGGCATTTAAATGATCTGATGTATAGATATGCCTATTATTTGATAGAAAAATGTGTAATGGCTGCCAGAACGTTTGATTATAAAGAGTTGGAGGGACGAGGACTATTGCCAGAACATACTGTCAGCGAATTTCTTCGGCTTATTGGGATGGATGAGCCGACGATAAAATATGATAGCAGTTTGTTTTTACCTCCCCAACAAGAACGCCTATTACAACGCTATCAATCTAGGAATCGAGGAGTGTAGAACTATTCTATTTCTGTGTACAGCCCCCCACCTGCTAGGCACGTGTTGCGACCGTTAAATTCTAAGGTTAATGACCTGAGAGCGTGTCTCTCTCACACACACACACACACACACATAAAACTTGTGCACGTGTTCTGCTTTTAAACGTTATGAAATAGTTTTTCACAGCAGGGGGCGGAAGTATTATTAATATCTAAATCGGGGCTGGGGGGCAGGGGGGTATATTAACACTGCACGTGCGAAAGAGAGGGCTTTGAGAATCACAGCAGGAGGTAGCAGGTGTGCAGATGCAATTAATAGCTAAATCTGGTGGCGGGGGGCTGATGCTATTGCAAATATAGATATAGTAATTGCAAGCAGGTATATATAGATATACAATTGCAAGCATGTATATATAGATATAAAACTGTATGTTCTATATTTATTGGGAACCTTCTGTGAGAGGTGGGGTCAGGGGGGATAGGTCCTCTCTCATTGGTGCTTGCGGGGGGTCCCCCTTTAATCTATTGGGAATAAAGTGGGGGCACATAGGGAAGGGGGTATGTGACCTTAAAAACAAAATGGCTGACCGCGACAGGGGGGAAGGGGTGGGCGTTTACAAAATGTCTGACCTGGGGGAGGGGGAAGGGGGGTGGCCACGCCCCCCTGTCTTCTGATTGGTCGCATCAGAATCGGCCTTATTACCTACTCTTCCACACTCTCACTCACGATTTCTCATGCCATCACTCTCCCGCTCAGTCATACACTCTTCCCCACTCACATTCACACACACTCTGTCTCTTTCTTTCTTTCACTCCCTTCCAAGCACTTGTCCCTCTCTCATTTCTCACTGTATCTCTTCCCAAAACACTCTCTAACACTCTCTTTGTTACTCTTACTCTCACTCTCTCCTCTATCTTTATCTTATATTATCCTGTTCTTCCTCTTCTCTTTTTCATTTTCTTTTTCCTTCTTCTTTTCTTTTTCCTTTTCCCTTTCCTTTCCCTTCTCCTTTTCCTTTTCCTTTTCCTTCTCCTTTTTCTTTTTTTTTCATTTGCTTTTTCTTTTCCTTTTCCTTTTTGATTCCCTTTCCCTTCTTACTTCTACTTTTTCTTTTCCTTTTCTTTTTACTTTTACTTCTCATTTTACTTTCTCTTTTTCCTTTCCCTTTCCTTTTCCTTCTCCTTTTTATTTTCATTTTCCTTTTTCTTTCATTTCTCTTTTTGATTCCCTTTTCCTTCTACTTTTTCTTTTCCTTTTCTTTTAACTTTTTCTCCTTCTTTTCCTTTTCGTTTTCTTTTTCATTTCCTTCACCTTTTTCTTTTTGATTCCCTTTTCCTTCTTCCTTCTACTTTTTCTTTTCCTTATCTAGATTTCTTT
>CAOJWK010000153.1:0-17189 GCA_948455865.1 Conomelus anceps
GATAGATAGATAGATAGATAGATAGATATTTTTATTTGTTAATTGTAGAGTGTAACAGAGAGGGCGTGAGAGAGAGAAAGAAAGAGAGTGAATAAGAAAACAGAAAACAGAGGTAGAGTGTATGAGCGAATAAAGGGATGGAGAGAATAGGTGAGAAACGAGCGTGAAAGAGAGTTTGAAAAAGAGTGAAACAGTGATAAAGTGGAAGATATTTAGAAAGATAGACAGATAGAAAGAGAGATAGTGGGAAAGAGAGTATGAGGGAGAGTGAGAGAGAGGGTGGTGTGATTGAGGGATTATGGTGAAAAGTGTGGTAGGGTTAAAATAGGACCATAGAGTAAGAGGGAGGATGAAAGAAAACAAAAATTTGATGTGAATTAGTGAGTAAGAGTGAGTGGGTGTGTGAGAGAGGGTGAGAAAGACGGAAACAGAATTAGAGTGAACGAGAGAAAAGAAAACAAAAATTTGATGTGAATTAGTGAGAAAGAGAGAGTGTGTGTGAGAGAGAGGGTGAGAAAGACGGAAACAGAATTAGAGTGAACGAGAGAAAGAGACAATGAGTGAGTAAGGATGAGAGAAAGTGTTATAGAGTAGAGAAAAGCCATTGTGAAAAAAGTTTGGAAAGATATCTTTACTGGAAAAGTTGTTCTGTAAAAGACTTTGCCAAAGTCTCATAGTAAGAATGGAGGCTGTCGACGTCCTATAATTGCTATTAAAGTATTAAGGGAAAAAGTTTCGAAAGACTTGACCAGCGAAGGAAGGGAAAGGAAAGGTTTATACTCACTCACTTTCTGCCTCATTACTGTGCTGGGAGAATGAGGTGGGGAAGAAGAAGAAGAAAAGAAAGAAGAAAAAGAAGGAAAGAGTTTTATGGAAAGAGGAAGAAGAAATAGTAGCAGTAGGAGAAGGAGAAGAAGAATAAGAAGTAGAAGGAGAAGGAAACGAAAAGAATTATGAAATAGTAGTAGTAGAAGAACGAAAGAGGCAGGAGAAGAAGAAGAAGGAGTAGAAGGAAAAGGAAAGAGTTATTAAAATAGGAAAAATAAATAAGGGAAGTGATAGCCGCGAGAAGGCTGACGAAGCTTCTTTTCAGAAGTGAAATGCATTCCTCAAGCATCTCCAATATCTGTGAGTAAAACATTATTTAAAAGTCAAATACAGTGTCAGTTTTAATATTAGATTGCTCATTAAGTATTTCGTCTAAGAAAACATCACAGACTTCATTGATATATAATAACAGGTGAATACTAAATAAATGATATTAATCAGATAGAGATAAGCTGCGTTCTCGTTGGTCCGGTTTGTAACGATGACCGATTGTAAACGACTGTTTGTAACGGCCAGCAAAAAAGACACGTTCTCTGCTGTAAAATCACTTCCCGGTGGTTCGGAACCCACCTAAAACTGTAGGTCCAACTCATCAATCACCATCATCCAATCACATTACCCACGCACAGGTCTCAGTCCTATGTGGGCTTCATCGTCCAAAAAAAAATTATACAAATTTAATTGATATGTTTAAATAAATTAAATCAACAGACATGTGAAATCTCGTCTGATTTGAGCAATCAGCTGTCTCGCAAATAGAAAACACAGTCTTGTTGATGTGATACAGTATGACCTTTTGTGAAGAAAGACACGAAATAGACTACGCAAATTGAATCAAGGGTTAGGTTTGATGATTGTGTTCAATTTTGTGACGGTGATTACCATTGAGTACATGGAGTACGTTCCTCTCTGCAAGCACCCTTATTCTTGGGCACTCTTTGTCCTCCTCTCTTTCTAGCTCATTTTCTCCCTCTTTCTCTTAATCATCTACTTTTATTAGAATTTATTTTTCGTCCTCTTGTTCTTTTTCTTTTTGACCACTTTCTACTTCTTTCCCAACATGATCTTCTCCTAATTCCCAGTTCTTCTTTTTCTTCTTTTCCTCTGGCTTCATTATCCTCTTATATCTCCCTTCTTCTTACCAGTCCTCCTCCTTCTTCATCATGTACTTCTTCAATCTCTATTATAACTTCGTCTTTTCTTCCTCTGCTCCTTCTTCTTCTTCTCCTCCTCCTGCCTCTTCTCCTTCTTCATCTTCTACATTTTAATTTTCTTTTCATTCTTCTTCTTCAACTATCCTCCACCTCCTTCTTCATCTTCTACTCTTCTATCTCTTTTTTAACTTCTTTTCTTTGTATTTTTTACTTTTTCTTTTCTTCTTCTCCTGTCTCTTCTACTGCTACTATTCTTATTACTCATATCATGATTCTTTTCCTTTTCTTCTTATTCTTCATCTTCTTATGATTCTTTGCTTTTCCTTCTCCTTCTACTTCTTATTCTTCTTCTTCTTCTTCTTCTTCTTCATCTTCTCCTTCTGCTACTATTTCTTCTTCCTCTTTTTATAATTCTTTCCTTTTCCTACTTCTTATCTTGCCTCTTCTTCTTTTTCTTATCGTGCCTCTTCTCCTTCTTCTACTGCTACTATTCCTCATCTCATAATTCTTTCCTTTTCCTTCTACTTTTCTTCTTCTTCTTCATCTTCTTCTTCTCTTGCCTCTTCTCTTTTTTCTACTGCTACTATTTCTTATTCCTCATCTCATAATTAATTTCTTTTTCTTCTTTTCCTTGTTATTCTTAATCTTCTTTCAATTCTTTCCTTTTCCTTCTACTCTTCTTCTTCTTCCACTTCCTCTTCTCCTACCTCTTCTTATTATCCTACTGCTATTTTTTTTTTCCTTTTTTTCTGAGGATGAAGCCCACATAGATGCGTAGGTAATGAATTACATGATTGTGATTGATGAGTTGGACCTACAGTTTTAGGTGGGTTCCGAACCACCGGGAAGTGATTTTCAGCAGAGAACAGTGTCTTTTTTGCTGGCCAATCTATCGGTCACCGTCACAAACAGGACCTACCAGAACGCAGCTTATCTATCTGATTGAACAGATACCTGCTACGGCTCGCGGCTATCACTTCCCTTTGTTATTTCCCTTTCCCGTTTTGTTATTCAAGTAGCCTACCTAATTCTAGTGACACAAAAATCGTGAAAATGAATAATACTGCAGTTAAAAAGCAGTCTGAATGACAACATTTTTCAATTATAAGCAAGTAGAATAAGAGCCTAATATTAATGATGATTACAGGAAGAGTAAGAAGTATTCCAAAAAATAATAATAACAAATGACACAGTTGAAATTTTTTCTTTTGGTTCATTTTGCAACTAAATTTAAAATTCAGTTCATACTTTAATGAACTAAAATTGACAATAAAAATCAGTGAACCAGCTCATAACTTCCTGCAAGATAAATTACCAAAAACATCTGCAATTTATGTAAAATTGTTCTATAGTTTTTGAAAAAGTCCTTCAGAATATCAATTAGGATTACAAGATTTCCTTATTGGTTCAGGGAGTTCAATCTCATCTTGGAAAACGTGATGGGGAATGAGGAGATGGTGAAGAAGAGGACTAAGAAGAAGAAGAAGATGAAGAAGAGGTGTTGAGGAGGAGGAGGAAGAAGAAGAAATGGAGGATGAAGAGGAGGTAGTTGCAGGAGAAGAAGACAGGCAATTAGTAATAGATGGCTAAAGAGGAGGTTGATAAGGTGCTGGAAGATGAGAAGAAGGAGAAGTAGAAGAAAAAGAAATAGATGGAAAACTAGTAGGATGAGTTGAAGAAGAGAAATGCAAAGAAGAAGAAGAAGAAGCAGCAGAAGGAGAAAGAGAAATAGGAGTTGAATAACAAATAGGAGTTGACAACAACTAGTAAACTAGAAAACTAGAAAACTAGAAAACTAGTAGGATGAGTTGAAGAATACTAGAAAATACTAGAAAACTAGTAGGATGAGTTGAAGAAGAGAAATGCAAAGAAGAAGAAGAAGAAGCAGCAGCAGAAGGAGAAAGAGAAATAGGAGTTGAATAGAAATAGGAGTTGACAACAAAAAGAAGAACGAGAAAAGTAGTATAACAAGAAGAGGAGAAGAAGAAGATGAAAAATAACAAGATGAATAGTGAAGAAGAAGCGGCAGAGGGTGAAAGAAGAAGGACAATAAAACGTAGAACAAGAAGAGTGGAAGTAGAAAAGTAGTATAACAAGAAGAGCAAAAGAAAAAACATAACAAAATTAATAGAGAAGAAGAAGTAAAAGAAACAGAAAAAGTAGGAATAATAGAAGTAGAAGAAGAAGAAGTAGTAGAAAACGAAGATGAAGAAAAGGAGAAGTCGAAGAACGAGACAAGAAATAAAATAGAATAAAGTAGAAGTAAAGTAAAGTAAAGTAAAGTAGAAGAAAAAAAGTAGAAGAACTAGGATAAAAAGAAGGAGACGAATAAGTTGAAGGAGAAAAGGAAGAAGATGAAGGAGGAGATGGGAGATGGGTAAGAATCTGGAATCTGGAGGAGGAGGAGGAGGAGAAGATTAAAAAGAAAAGAAGATGAAAAAGAAGAAAATGATACGAAGTTGAAGGACAAGACAGGTGATAAAATGGAATATCGAGGAAGAGGAGGAGAATACAAAAGATAGTAGAAAAAGTAGAAGTAGGAATAAAAGAAAAACAAGATGAAGGACTCGAAGGATAAATGAGGAAGATGAAGAAGAAGAGAGGACATGAGTAAGAATCGGGAGAAGGAGGAGAATAAGATGAAAAGTAGTAGAAAAAGCAGAAGTAGTAAAAAGAAGAAGATGAAGAGGAGGAGAAAAGGAAGAAGATGAAGGAGAAGACTGATGATAAAATAGAATCTGGAAGAGGGGGAGATTTAGAAGAAAGAAGAGGTAGAAGGAATAGAAATAGGAGTTGGTGGAGTGGAAGAGGGGGAATGAGAAGGGGAAGAAGTAGACAGAGAAATAAACGAAAAAACAAGAGTGTGAGGAGGCGGAGAAGAAGAAGAAGAAAATTGATTACAGAAGTCGTGAGCCAAGCTGTTATGATAATAATTCACGATTTTAATTCATCTGATCAGATTACCTCACTCTAACAAAAAAAAAAAAAAAAAAAAATGGTAGAATCAAAGTCCGTGAATACAGTTACACTACGCCATGTGTTTTTATTTTGTGATTATCCTCCAGTATTAGTGTGCTTTCAAAATCTCTCCATTTTTATATTTTTGTATTGTTTAAATTTGTTATATTTTTTTAATTTTTTAAATTTGTTATATTTTTATATTGCTTGAATTTGTTATATTGTTTAAAATAAGCATTAGTATTAGTGTTTTGCATGATTGGCGTGCGAAGTGATAGCCGTGAGCCGTAGCAGGTATCTGTTCGATCAGATAGAGATAAGCTGCGTTCTCCTTGGTCCACTTTGTAACGGTGACCGATTAGATTGGCCAGCAAAAAAGACACTGTTCTCTGCTGTAAAATCACTTCCCGGTGGTTTGGAACCCACCTAAAACTGTAGGTCCAACTCATCAATCACCATCATCCAACTCATTACCCACGCACAGGTCTCAGACCTATGTGGGCTTCATCTTCAAAAAAATAAATAATGATTAGAATATAAATCGCTCTAAAGCTTATAAAGTACTAGAAAGAAATTTCAACTGTGACTACTTTATGAAGTAAATTAGCACGTGTAATGAGTTGGATGGTGGTGATTGATGAGCTTGACCTATAGTTTCAGGTGGGTTCCTAACCACCGGGAAGTGATTTTACAAAAGAGAACCGTCTTTTTTTTGGCCGATTCAATCGGTCACCCTCGCAAAGAGGGCCCAGGAGTGCATTGCTTATCTAATCTGATTGAACATTAGATTGTTCAATCTCACCCAAGTTACTTGAGTTCAAAAAATTAAGTCAGTACAGCTTGCTTTACTAATGCCTAATCAAAGCGGTTGCATGATTAATTAATTATAACCAGTTATAGTTATTTGTGTAACTAGTGCATAAAGTAGCTCTTTGCTGCACGAGAGAAATGCATTATGCATGAGCTGAAGGCAAGTAAGGAATAGTTTCTCTAGTGCAGCAAAGATACTTTCAGCATGAGTTACACATTAAATTTTTCCTACAATTGGCACACCTGGAGTGTGACAAAGTAAAATGGGTGCGGCAAAGTTAGCTGGAGTGCAGCAAAGTAAAGTATTGCATGAATCAGCTGTTTTGCATACTATAATGAGTGCATAAATAGGCACATTATTGGTTAACTAAAAGAAATAGTTATTCATGGGAAGTGATAGCAGGTATCTGTTCAATCAGATAGATAAGTTGCGTTCTCGTAGGTCCTGTTTGTAACGGTGACCGATTAGATTGGCCAGCAAAAAAGACACTGTTCTCTGCTGAAAATCTCTTCCCGGTGGTTCGGAACCCACCTAAAACTGTAGGTCCAACTCATAAATCACCATCATCCAACTCATTACCCACGCACAGGTGTCAGACTTATGTGGGCTTCATCCTCAAAAAAAAAAAAAAAAAAAAGTAACTAGTGCACAAAGTAACAAAGCAACAAAGTGTCTTTGCTGCACGAGAGATATGTATTATGCTCGAGCTGAAGGCGAGTAAGGAATAGTTTCTCAAGTGCAGCAAAGATACTCTCAGCACAAGTTACACGTTAATTTTTTTCTATTAATGGTATTAATTTCATTGTTCGGGCTATTTACAGTTAGTAATTAGTTTTGTACAGTGCACAGTGATCTTGTTAAAGAAATATTCTTTATTAGTTGAACGTTATTGAACTGTCTCTTTCTTTATTGATTTTCTTGTGTGCTGATTACTGATTAGTGTCTGTTGTGAGTTAATCGTATAATTAAAGTCACTTTTAGTTCATCTAATATGTTTTTGTTCCTCTAATATGTTTTTGTTCCTCTAATATGTTTTTGTTCATCTAATATGAGGGGGTGAGAAGCCAAGTGGTACAAGTGACACTTTAAAAGTTTTGAGAAAAAGCCCTCTAAAGTTGAATTACTTTATTTGAAAATTCAATGTCTGAATTATGTTGAAAATTACACAGCTATATTATTTAATATATAACTTGATTTATGAAACAGTCTCTCATCAAAAATTAAATTTCTTCATGGATTTTATCAGAGCTTAGTGATAAAAGGGATCACTTATACCATTTGGCTCCCAAATTTCAAGAAGACAAAAAGAGAAAATTTCATGCTTAGTAATGAAATTTCGGTACTTTTATGTTAGCTGGTGGTCACTATTTTGGAGGGTATTTTTATACAGTACTCAATTTAACCTATTCCATTCCTAACAAACACATCTCTGGCCTAACATGAGTTTGGATCACATGTTAGGCCAGAGATGGGTTTTTCAGGAATTGGATAAGTTGAATTAAGTACTGTATAAGGATCACCTCTGGCTAATATAGAAGAGCTGAAATTTCATTTTATTTGATAATAATATAAACAGTGTATGAGAATACAACTTGATATTACAATCTTGAGAAAATACAATCTTATAAAAATATGTTTGAAAATACATTTTCACTCAATTTATTGAAAGTTGGATCAAATTTGGAGTAAAAAATTATCAGTCTGAATCACTCTCCAAAATTTGATCAGGTTCATTGTCTGACACATCAACATTTGGCTCATCTTCAACTGTGTTTCGGTCACGTGGTCCTCTTTGTGGCTGATGACGAACTCGCTGAACTTTCAGTCTCTTGTAGAAGGCGTGGTGCACAAGTGGGATGAACTGAAGTAGCTCTTGCAAATCCTTGTACTTGCCGGCCTTAATCCCGGGAGTGTTTGGTTTAGAACATAGTTGTTGTGGTAGTCGTGGTCTTGGATCATCTTTTCCCTTTGGTTTCATGTCATAGCTTGAGAATGGCATGTCTTGATTGAAGGTGGTCTTGTAGAATAGAGTGTCAGGATTGGATTTCTGAAACCTTAGCCATTGCATTTTTCTAATACCTTTCACATTTGGGAAATAACATTTTTCCAAGCTGTCTAGAGAAATAAAATCATGATTCTCCATGTTGTTCACCATGAATCTTTTAGAGGATCTTGCAACAATGTCCATCCAGTGTTCAGGAACAAATATCCCTGTCCCACAACTTTTTCGAGCTCTTTCAATGATGCCAAAGTTCCTATCACATTCATTATAGGAATGGCCTGATAACAAGTATTTGTGGTCTACTTGTTCAATGTGTGTTGTAGTCACAATGTAAAGCCAAAATTTGACTGTGAAACGACTTTTATTTTGTCCCCCTGCATTGTCACTAAACATTGTCAGTCTTTTCACCCTAGTAGGAAGTGTTTTCACGAACTTTAAGAGGCAAGACAGCATCTCCTCACAGCCCCTAGCAGCCTGGGACTCATCCCACATGAACATATTAGAATTTCCAGTTCCCACATTGTGGACACAAAAATTGTATGTCCAAAGTTGACGTGAGTAATACACTTTTGAACATGTAAGGACAGGGGAGGGAAGCATTTTTTGTAAATCAAAGCATACTGCTAAATGCGTGGAGTCATTTTCAACAGCTTTCTGAGCCTCCTTGATTTGCTGTCTGGCTAATTCAGCTTTTCGTAAATGTAATTCTTTTTCAGTGGAAGCTGTTTGTGCTTCAAGTGCGGTGCCATTCGCTATCAAGTTTTGTAGTCTATCACATGTAACACATGTATCAGTCTGTGGTTTACGAAAGCTCAAATTAAACTGTGTGTTGAAAAGATAGCGATAGTAGCTTTCTTTGACAGGTTCCATCTCATTTTCATTGCAGCTCTCTTTGTAAAGCATGTACAGCTTAGTAATGTTCAAATTTGGGCTCAGATACTTTCTGTTTGGTGCATGAGTGCGTGAATAGTGGCTTGTGTGTCTTGGAAAAGAGTTAATATGCTGTTTGGCGAACTCAATTTTGGCTTCAGTAATCTTGTTTCCTGGATTTATGTTTCCCCTTTTATCCTTAGGTAAAATTCCAGTTGATGACAACTTCATCTTAGAAATTAAACTTGTCACTCTTCTGTTACTGATATCAAGAGTGCAGAGAAAGAATTGTTTGCATACTCTTTGTCCAGTGAAATGAAATTGGCAGCTCAAAGATCTTGATCCCTCTCCCTCTTTTTTCTTTCGTCTAGGTTCTTCTATTGTAATGCAAGAGCTTAAAAATGCAGTCTGGAGATCCCAATTCCCAAGTTCCCAGTATTGTTTGAAAAGTTCTTGCCTTTTTTCTTCACAAACATTCACATTACATCTAAATCTACATTGGTGAATGAATTCTCTCACTTGCTTTTCCCTATGGTGTGTTCCTTTTCTATCAGTGTAAGCTTTACCTTCATTCCGGTTTTTATGAGCAATGTTCCTTTTCCACAATTCATATCTACGAGTTTTTTTTCGTCCAGGATGTTTGGCCAGATTGTTTCGTCCAATTTGTGCATCATCTTGAACATCTTCATCATTGGCACTAGAATCAGAGTCTGCGTTGCTGGTAACATCTTGGGTGTCTGGTACATAGGTGGGGTCTGTGTCGCTGATATCATCTTCTGTAAACAAAAAAAAAAAAAACAACAATAGGTGAGGAATTTTGTTGTACAACAGCTGAAGATAACAGAGACATGTTTTGTAATTTAAATTAAAAAAATTCTGAAGACAAAATGTGAGTCTATAAACTATAGAAAAGAACAGTGAATTATATTATTTTATCAATGGATAACTGTTAAAGTTAGTTCATCCCATACAAATTGAGTTGCTCACATACTACAGATTTCAAAATAATACAAACAAAAATACACCTCTATGCAAATCTATAGGCTATGAACAACTCTGTTCACAGCATTTTGTACCATCCCATACTCACAAGGTATTGTCAATTTCACAAAATAACAATAAGCTTATCTTGTTTTTCTTGGATTTGATAAATTAATAATATTGTAGTGATAAAATGTAACAGGTAGGTACTAACAAGAACAAGAGTTAACATTACACAGCAGTTTGCAACTACAATAATAATTTTCAACTTCCCACCTATTTATTTGCAACAAATTTTAGTGGAAATTTTTGCAACTTACTAGAGAAAAAAGTTTGTTTGCAACTCAGAATTTTTCAAAATAGCATAGTTTGCAACTAATTTTTAATATTAAAAGTTTCTTCAAAAGTTGCAAACTTCAGTGTAAAAAATGATAATTTTTGCTAAATGCTACTTACCACCAAAGAGGTTAGGACGGTCGTCAGAATCATCCGAATCAATTACTTCACTCATTTTTTAACCATCTGTAAATTAAACTAAACTAAACTAATTAAATTAAATAATCTTATCTGTTTCTTATCTAATCTAATCTAAAAGTATCTAATCTGTTTTAACAATTTGTAAATGGTTTGTGTTTACTTCGTCGTCCAAATTGTGTTTCCCCTACCAAGATTTGGAGCACAAGTGGTACAAGTGTCACTTGTATCACCTGGCCACCAAACTTTTACAAGCAGCTGACAAACTTCTTGTTAATTGTATTTTCTACCGCTAGATCTCAGGACTGGTCATAGATTCAAATATACCACTTGGCCACCAAGTTTTCCTAAGCTTTAACTATGCATTTCAGCACTTATCTCAATTTTTTAAAAAATGTCACTTGTACCACTTGGCTTCTCACCCCCTCATATGTTTTTGTTCCTCTAATATGTTTTTGTTCCTCTAATATGTTTTTGTTCCTTTTTAACATGTTTTTGAGAGCATGTTTTAGGACATTCCCAATAGTTTTAGAGCATCAAAATCATGGAGGTATACATGGTGGTTCGGGACCCACCTAAAACTGTAGGTCCAACTCATCATTCTAAAAAAAAAAACTATATAAAGTGTTGCCATCATTATTTTAGTGATAGAACCCGTTAATGTATTTAGTCACTCTTGAGATGTCTAATATTTTTTATGATAAGTATATGTTTAATATTTCTCTCTTTTGGATTGCATGTGAGATTCTTTTCATTCTTCTCTTGTGATTACTAAGCTGTCAAGTTTTTTTATTTTTTTACTTTTCATGCATATTTCATACTTTATTTCAATTCATGCCAGTTTCTTCTTTGTCTTCTCTCATATCTCTCCTCTTTCTCTTCTTCTTTCTCTTATGTAAGGTTTTTTACTCATCCCTTTCACGAACCTCTAGCTACAAAAAGGACTACAGGAACAAAATCTCATTTTTCTGAGTCCTGAAATAATCCAATGGAATGGACTTTGAGGGAACACCATCTTCCTTACTTGGATACTTCCCCTTCTTCTTCTTTTTTTTCTTCTTCCTTTTCTTCTTCTTCTTCTTCCTTTTCTTCTTCTTCTTCTTCTTCTTCTTCTTTTGGAGAATACCGTCTCCCATTTTGGCTTCCTTCCTTCCATAAGTTGTTATTAGTTTTCTGACTAGGTGAGGTGTTCTCAGTTTCTTTTTTTTTGTTAGTAGGAAATAGGTAATCTTAGTTTTTACCCAACATTTTGAGGTTTTGGGTAGAGTAGACTATGTTTCACTGCTTTCAATATTCTTATACTGAAAGTGTTCAGTGCATTTGATAGAGTTGAATTGATAATTCCTAATCCATACCATCTACATTGATTCAACAATTGCTAATAATTGTAACATCATTGGATTATGATGTTGAAGATCCATCTTGTTTCCACTAATATGTATTATAAACTTGAAAAACACTTTTGAATGGAAATTGACTCACGTTATGGCGTGACGGCCGTTTATGATCAACTTAACTTCTTATCACATACTCTGACAAAATAATCCCAATTTCAAACCTCCCGCCTATTCATCCCCCCACCCCTTCACCATTCCAACATAACTAACCCTCAAACTCATGCCTTGAATCAGTGTACTGTGGGTCGTCTGATGATGCTCTAGACAACAGAGCGAAACGGCCGTCACGCCATAACGTGAGTCAATTTCCATTCAAAAGTGTTTTTTAAGTTTATAATCATTGGATTATTCCCAAAGCATCTATCATTAATTCGTTTACAAAGTAGCACTTTAATTGCACAAGAGAAATGAGCTGCAGGTGAGTGCGGAATAGTTACTTTAGTGCAGCAAATTTACTTTGAGTTCAAGTTGCACATTAGGTTTTTCCTATAGTTCGCACATCTGGAGTGTGACAAAATAAAATGAATGCGGCAATTTCAGCTGGAGTATGGCAAAGTAAAATAGTGCAGGAATCAGTTGTTTTGTGTTTCATGATGAGTGCATAAATACTCCCTTTGTTGGCTATTTAACTAACTATACTTAACCAACTTTTGCTAACTGTATTTGACTAACTTTAGGAAATAGTTATTTGTGCAACTAGTGCGCAATTTAGTTCTTTACTGCACGAGGGAAATGCTTTATGCACAAGCTGAAGGGGAGTGTGGAATAATTTCTCTAGTGCAGCAAAGATAGTTTCAGTACAAGTTACACATTAAATTTTTACTACAGGTGGCACACCTGGAGTGCGACAAAGGCAGCTGGAGTGCGGCAAAGTCAGCTGGAGTGCGGCAAAGTAAAATAGTGGAAGAATCGGCTGTTTTGCTTACTATAATGAGTGCATAAATCCCTATTTTGTTGGACAACTGTAGAAAAATGTTATATTTTTTATAAAATTACCTCCCAAGTTTAACGATTCTTGGAGTTTCACTAGTTGTATGACGAACGTATTTCAAAGAGCTACCACCTCTTTTTTAAAGTAGTAGCCGATCTACTTCCGATTACACGGTTATTATCTTTTTTTCTTCTTTTTCTTCTTCCTCTTCTTCTTCTGCCTCTTCTTTTGGACTACAGTGGCTCTCGGGCAATCACGTTCAGTCACTAGAGGTCAATGCGCCTCTCCTTCAATGAATGGTCGTTACTTCCTCCTACTCTTCTTCTTCCTTTTCTTCTTGTTCTTTTTATTTTTCTTCTTTCTCTTCTTTGCTGTAGTCTTCTACTCACTTAATTCTTGCGGTCTAACCGCAGAATGCTCTTTAGTTACATCTTACTCTTTTACTTCTTTCTTATCTCTTCTTACTACTTCTTCTGTCTGTTTTCGTCCTTTTCTTCTTCTTCTTTATATTCTTCTTCTTCTTCTTCTTCTTCTTCTTCTTCTTCTTCTTCATGACACCTCTTATGACACACTAGACGTCTTCTACTCTTTTCGCACCTAAGTTTTGTTCATTATCTTTATCCAATCTATGGTTACTATTCTTGAATGTTTTGTACTAAGCATAAAAAATAAAGATGTTAGAAGTACAAAAAGAGGAATTAGGAAAAAGATGAAAATTAAAAAGGAGAAGGAGGATATGAAGAAGTAGGAGAAAAATATGGAGTAAGAAGTTAGAAGAAGTTGTAGTATGAGAAACACCAAGAGGAGGAGGAGAAGAATAAAAGTATTGTGGATAATAAATTGTGTGGAATATTGTGGTGGTGAAGAAGGTGGTGGAAAAAGGAAGTAGAAGAAGGTAAAAAAGAGGAAGCAATAGAATGTGAAAAAGGGGAAGTAAAAGAAGGTGAAACAGAGGATAAAGAAGAAGGTGAAAAAGAGGAAGCAATAGAATGTGAAAAAGGGGAAGTAAAAGAAGGCGAAACAGAGGATAAAGAAGAAGGTGAAAAAGAGGAAGCAATAAAAGGTGAAAGAGGGGAAGGAGAAGAAGGTGAAAAAGAGGAAGGAGAAGAAGGTGGAAAATGGAAGGAAAAGATAGTGAAAAAGAGGAAGAAGGAGGTGAAAAAGAGGAAGGAGAAGGTGAAAAGGAGGGAGCAATTGAAGGTGAAAAAGAGTAAGGAAAAGATGGTGAAAAGAAGGAAGAAGAGGTGAAAAAGAGGAAATAAAAGAAGGTGAAAAAGAGGAAGGAGAAGAAGGTGGAAAAAGGTCGGAGAAGGTGAAAAAGGAAGTAAAAGGAGGTAGTAAAGATGAAGAAAAAGGTGAAAAAGAGGTAGGAGGTGAAAAGGAGAAAGAAGAGGTGAAAAAGAGGAAGATGAAGGTGAAAAGAAGTTAGGAGATGGTGAAAAAGAGGAATTGAAAGAAGGTGAAAAAGGGAACCAATTCAAGGTGATAAAGAGGAAGAAGGAGGTGAAAAGGAGGAAGCAATAGAAGGTGAAAAAGAGGAAGAAGGTGGAAAAACGAGAAAGAAAAAGGTGAAAAAGAAGAAGGTGGATAATAGGAAGAAGGTGAAAAAGAGGATAAGAAGAGTGAGATAGTAAGGACGAATGATGACAGAGTGAATAACTAACTGATTGAGCATCTGACATCTGCCTGTGGGAAACACCGGGAGTGTAATAAAACTGACACGAATGGATTATCATCTAGAAAGTGAAAGGATCTAGGAGGTGAATCAGCACTCTCTGTCACTCTCGCTCACTCATTCTCTCTCACTGTGTCACTCTCACACACTCTCTCTCACAGGATTACTCTCACAATGTCTCTCACTCTTTCTCCCCCACGCTCAGACTCTCTCACACACACTCACCGTCCTTCTCTCTCACACTCACCAACTTACTCTCTCTCACCCTCAATCACTCTGTTTTACTCTTACATTGTCTTTCTCTCTCTGTATTACTCTCACACTCATTCACACACCTGAAATGAATCAGCAGTAATGGGAAGTACGCTGTGAATCAGATCTGCTATGCTTTATTGTGTACAAGGATGTAAAAAGGATTGAAGGCCTTTAATGCTATGCTGTAATCTAACTGTTGGTTAGGTCCAACCTCCCAATTGACAAATTATTCTCTTAAAACTGCTTGCATATAACTTGTAGTACTGTGTACAGTAGACCTCATGCCCAAGAATAAGGGTGCTTGCACAGAGGAGCATACTCCATGTACTCAATGATAATCACCAGAACAAAATTAAACACAATCATCACACCTAACCCTTCATTCAATTACAAATAAATATATTAATATTACTAGTAGTTGTGTGAACAGTAGACCTCATGCCCAAGAATAAGGGTGCTTTCACAGAGGAGCATACTCCATGTACTCAACGATAATCACCATCGCAAAATTAAACAATTATAACACCTAACCCTTGATTAAATTCGTGTAGCCTATTTCATGTCTGTTTTTCACAAAACTGTCACTGTGTATCACATCAACAAGACTGTGTTTTCTATTTGCGAGACAGCTGATTGCACAAAAAATTAGATTTCAGATTTATGTGGTAAATGAGTTTATAAAACAATATTAATTAAATTTGCATATCATTTACTTAGTAATCAATTGTCATTATATGTAATTGAAATATTAGAAAGGATTTGTTTTTCTCAAATAAATTTATTATTAATGAATAATATATTATTATGAATGATAACTTAATTCATATGAATAATCTTTCTTTGTAGTGGTGAAGGTGATATTTTGGAAGGTATCCATAATGAATAATGAGACGAAATTGTCACAACCACATTTATTAAAGAATGTTGAGAAACTAGTTTCGGTTGTTACACCATTATCAATCTCAAACAAACTAAAACTGAAGTACAGAGTAGCTGAATTTACAATAAACATGGAATGATGTTATTGGCTAGGGTAGAAAGAGGCTGACTATTCTATTCTTCTTCTTCTTCTTCTTCTTCTTTTTGTTTTCCAAAAGTTCATTGATCGAGCATGACATAGCCATACCTATCAATCATCCCACCTTACACGGACAAAGACCAATTATAATGATGTATCATGTATTTATGTATGGCATATATGTATATATTCCACTAGTAGGGTATATATATATATATATATATATATCAACAGTAATATATTCACCACCATTCGGAAGGCATCCAAAAATTCGTCATACGCAGTTACTGTCCAAAGTATTTACATAATTATTTAAAGCAGAGCTGTAATTTAATGGCGTCCACATTGTTACACTAAACCTATGACTCAGTTATGAAGAATTGGCTTGGATGAAAAATTAGTTTGGAGAATATAGCAGAAGAAGAAGAAGAAGAAGAAGAAGAAAGAGGAGGAGGAGGAGGAGGAGAAGATGGTGAAGAGGAATAGGAAGACGAACAAGAAGACGAAGAAGAAAGAGGAGGAGGAGGAGAAGGAGGAGGAGGAGGAGGAGGAGAAGAAGGAGGAGGAGGAGAAGGAGGAGGAGAAGGAGAAGGAGGAGGAGAAGGAGAAGGAGGAGGAGAAGAAGGGAGAAGAAGAAGAAGAAGATGAAGATGAAGTAGGAGGAGAGAGTAAAGTTGAAGAAGTAGGCGGTGTAAAAGATGATGAAGAAGAGTTGGAATTATGAGAAAAGAATGGGAAAGAAGATGTTGAAGAAGAATAGGGAGGAGTTAAAGAAGATGAAGGTGAGGTAGAATAGGAAGAAAAGAATGATGAAGAAGAAGAAGAAGAAGAAGTAGTAGAAGAGGTTAGAGTTGAAGAAGAAGAAAAGATGATGTTGGTGAAGAAGTGCTAGGAGGAGGGGAAGTAGAACAAGAAGTAGAAGATGGAGTAGATAAATGTAGAAATTGTAGAAGTGAAAGTGGGAGAAGAAAATGAGAAATAAGAAATAGGATAAAAGTGAAAGAAGGCGTAGAAGAAGAAAAAGAAAAGGTAAATAGGAATGAGGGAAGAAGATGTATTGGAGAACGAATAACTTAGGAGAGCTAAAAATAAACATGACATGTGATACTGTGGTTTGGAAATAGAAGAAGGAGAAAAAGAAGAAAAAAGGAGGAGAAGGAAGAGAAGAAGGAGTTGAAAAGAAAAACTTTAAGATTAATAGAAAGGAGAAGGAGAAGAAGGTGAAAACGAAGATGAAGCAGAGTTAGTTGAGGAAGAAGAAAGAGATAAATAAGGTAGAAGAAGAAGAAAAAGACGGAGAAGGTTAGATGACAAAGACGGTATTCGAGAAAGAGGAGGTCAAAAGTAGTCCGAAGTAAAGAAGAAGTAGTGGGCGAGGGAAAAAGGAGGAGGAGAAGAAGAAGAAGTAGTAGAAGAAGAAGAATAAGAAGAAGAAGAGAAGGAGAAGGTATGAGAATGAAACAACTAAGGTAGGAGATGCGAAGAAGAGAATAATGTAAGAGGTAGGAGAAGAAGAAAAAGAAAACTAATACGAAAGAAGTTGGAGAAGAAGAAAAGAAAGAAGATGATGATAAATAAGGTAGAAGAAAAATATGAAGAAGAAACAACGGATATTAAGAAGGTGTTTTAAATCATCGTAAATGGCATGACATGTGATACTGTGGGTTGGACAATGTCACATTATTTTAGTTCACAAGTTATCGCAGAGGTTAAACGTGTAATTATTGCACTACGTGACATGCATGCCAGCTATGACAATAATTTAAACTCGAAAATGAGACATTAGTATTTACTGGACAGTCATAAAACTGATCATAAACTATTGAACACGTTTC